>JBBPRD010000795.1:0-10157 GCA_038092855.1 Boletus piedmontensis | reverse complement strand
TTCATCAGATACGTCACCCGGATCAATTCAACCTATCATATTCACATGTATGCGCAGGCTAGACGCTCTCGCGCCCCCTACGTGCCTCGCTGGAGCTTGGACGGTCGTGTTCAGCGATGTCAACGCTGCGATCGGGATTGGTTTGACGTTCTCGTCTGGTCCCATCGTTCTGATCAGGTGGATACTTTAGGTAGGCAAGGTCCTCAGCGAACGTGGGTCGCTGGGGTATGATGACTCTAACATTGTCTTGGGGCTGCATGGTCGCAGTCCAGCGACTAGCATGACAATGGTGGGTGGTGATGAGATGATGCAACCCGGATGAGCACCTTGGTGGCAGGCAATGGCAGTGGCCTGGCCCCGGTTGTTCCGCGGCGATCATACACGTCCTTTTGTGTTTCCTCTCATTTTCTCGCTGTTGATTTGGATCGGGGTTTCATGATTTCGCTCGTACGTTCTGTTGTCGGATGCTCAACGTCCGCCATTTACCGTAGCATCTACATGTACTACACTAAATCACCCGGATTAATTCGTCCCGTCATGTGCACCGGAGCGAAAACAGAACAACCACACGGGAAGCGTGATCGCAAGGGTAGCGTAGCCTGAATCTTCCTGATGCTGATCCACTATAAGTCCAACGATGTAGGTGGGAGGAAAGTAACTCACCGTGAATTGAACGCTCGTGGTCAAGGGTTGAGATGGATTGGTCACTTGTTGCACCTAATAGGACATGAGTGATCATGACGAAGTCCACAATTACCAGAACAAGACACACTGCGTCCGCTGTCCTTGAATCCGTAGCGCGTTGTCCGCTACTGGAAGCACGTCCGTTCGGATGCTTGGCCTTTGCAGCCGATTTATCCTATAACGCGTCATGAATCACTGTAGAGAAATTCGAAGAACAACAAACCTGTCGTTTTATGACAGGTTTCGCAACCACTCGCTAAGATGATATGTTACATACATCGCATCCGATCGTCCGTCAAGAGCACTCACTTTCTGACGTTGACCGGCAGCCATCCTCGAAGGACCCTTGTTTGTGTCATCCACTCTCACTGGTGAATGGGAAGGAGATCGACGATCAGCAGGCTGGCGCGACTTGCTCGGAAGTTGATCGGGTTTGGGTGAAGACAACTCCTTGTTAGTCTTTCTCTGTAGCCATCTCCATATTGAGCGGCCACGAAGTGACTTGGCAGTATCGCAGTTTGCCTTCGGACCTGCTTCAGAAGGGGAGATCATTGGTGGGACCTGTAACGACTGCGATATGCCACGGGATGGGTTCAACGGCGGTATCTCGTCCTCCCGGGAAGCGGCAGAGTGAGCCGGGGATGGCGGCTTCAGCAGCGTCATCATGGAAGCAAGAAAAAAGTGAAGTGATCACCCACCTCATCAAAGTCGAACTGGAGAGCCGGCGTGCTCGATCGTACCTCAACCTATGTCATCCTGAGAACCTGCTTCGACGGGAAAGCGAACCGAACTCATACGTCGAGGAGATCACCGCCATCTTCGTTGCGTCCATTTGATCCGAGTGGGCTAGATTTTTCCTATCGCACGTACATAAAGCAGTCAGCGCGACCCGTCTGACTGGATGGGAAACTCCTACAGGACTAGAGTCGGATGGTTTGTTGTCGTCGTCGTCGCCACCTGAGGTCGAAGGCTGCTCGTTTTGTTGTCCTTCCTTGCGAGTAGATGCCTAGCTTATTCATCAAACTAGGACTATGAAGGCCCAGGTACTTACATTGAATGGACCGTTCAAATCGGGAAGAACCTTGCTGAGATCATGAATAATGATTTTGCCATCATCCCGTCCGGACGCAAGATAGCTGTCATTCGGGGAGATAGCGATCGACCGTAACTCTTTACTGTCCTCGATAATGGGGCCAATCCGACTCAGTGTAGATGTATCCAGGAACGAGATGGAATGGTCTGTGAAGGTAGCAATGAATTTGCCATTGGCAGCTAAAGCGATAGAATAGACGTCGCCACCATCGATAATTGGCGATTCCGCGAGCTGAGCGCCGGTAGAGAAATTGAATGACCTGATTGTGTTGCTGCCGGATGGAGAGAAAATTCGCTGACCGTCACTTGACCACGCAAGTGGAGTAGCTGGGAGCATGTTGAATATAGAAATATTGATAGTGATGAGCTTGTCGCCACCGCGACTGTCGAAAATGCGAATCGAGCTTTCGCGGCATGCAGTGGCAATGTGCTTGCCATTGGGCGAGAATTTAACTCCAGTGACAGAATCATCATGGCCGAGTGGACCAACGAGTCTCCTCCCGCTTGTAATGCTCCAAATGCTCGCTTTCTTGTCACCCCTTCCGGTCCCGGTGGCGAACCTCGTATTATCTGGGGAGACGTCAACTGCACCCACATAATTTGTGCCCTCCACGTCAATGACCTTTTTGCGCATTTCTCCATCCCACACACTCGCCCCGTTCTGGGCCCCGCACACTATCCATTTGCGATCCGTTGATACAGAAATGGCATTGAGCTCCATTCCCGGTTGCTTTCCGACTTCTTGACGATCTGTAAGTCGCCACCGTCGAATCCCGTCGTTACTCCCGCCCAAGAGGTGCTTTCCGTCGGGGTGGAACGTGACTGCGTATACCCATCCAAAGCGACCAGTATCAAGTAATATTTGGTCTTACTCAATTGTCAGCTAATGTTCAATCACTCCTCAGGCTGCGACGTACTGGTATTCGTTGATGACATTCTCGCTGACAGTACACAATCGTCGGTGTCGAAAGACGTTTCGGTTTACTTGTGGTGCGCAAGTTTGCTGTATAAACACGCCTTCCTTATTCTCAATTTATTTGGTTCTCCTCACAGCCTCGTGTCTTGGCGCTTATTCTTACCCGGATCCCGGTTAGGCTGGTTGCGGCAGGTGCTCTTCATAAGTACTTCGGCAGTAAGTAGGACCCGGTCAACGACGAGTGTACTGTATCCGCGACTCGCGACATACCGCGTACAAGACACCTGTGCATCCAAGTACATCCTCGAAAATGGCGCGCTCAAGTTGCAGACGAATGCTCTCCGTAAATGAGAGACAATTGTGTGCCAGTTGTCGGTTTTCACCCCCCGGGAGGGGTACGGGTTTATGTGAGGTCAGCGGTCGAAGGATTTACCTGCGGGTCTTCGAGTTGCTGAGGGGGAGGGTGGGCGACGGCGATGGCGACGACGATGGTGGTGTCGAGGGCAAGAGGTGTAGCGGCACAATGTACGCAATCGCGCGCACTCTGCCATTGCACTTAGGGCCGTCGATGGCGAGGGCAGGTCTATCACTGGATGACCATATCTAGCCTGCCGGGCGTCACCGGTTGCCACGGATGTTGCACTTGCGTGTTATGAGTCCGAGTTGACAGGGACGGGGACAGGCAGCCAAGAACTCACTCAAGCTCGATGTACTACAAGCACGATGCTGAACAGCACAACAAGGGTGCTTACTGTCCACATTCCTTCGTGGGCCCGTCACGGTGGCCATCATCCATATCTATTCAACGTTAATGCGACCGAATCTGTAGCCTCCTCGACCAGCAACAGAGATTCGATCGACGGTGACTATGTTCCCCAAACAAGCCCCTCCTACCACTCTTGTCCGTATACAACTTTCTCGCTATGGCCTCCGCCAGAAAGCTCAAGTTGCTGTTCTACCACATGGCGCTCGCTTTTCGTCAGACAGATCTAAAAGGCCCCGCGCCTCTGTCGCGTCTCTCAACGCCACGCCATCTCCATGCATGTCAAGTATTCTGGTCACGTTCTTTCTCCTCACAAGTGGTCTCTCTTTGGTGTCTATAATGAATTTCTCTGATCCATTCGTTCACTCCCTACTAAGTGATCCATCAAGTTCATCCTGGTACCCCAAGTACAGTATCTTCCTTTGACGTCAGTAGCGGATCCTATTCGCCCCCTGCTGGTCCACCACACAAAAAGTTACCAGGATTATTCTCATGGGCCAGAGGATGGATGGAATTCCAGTCGCCTCAACCCTCTTCGACCAGCTCGTCTGTTCCCTTCTCCAGTGCTTTCGCCACTTTCGTGTAGACTCTCCCGCTACTTCCCCAGAAAAGCTCCCTAAATCCACATTCCGCTCTGCCCCGCCCACAGCCAAGAGGCACCATCCTCGAGCTGGAAGAACAGCTGGTAACGTCTCATCTTCACCCTACGCAGACCACACCCCGTCTTCCCTCGCCCTCTGCGGCTTGATTCTCGTCGGCCAGCACCACACTCGTAATGTGTACGCTCTTGACCGCGATGACGCTTACCACTATCATTCGTTTTTTTCTCTCATCTCTCGTAGCAATTTCTTCCACCCCCTTCATTATATCCTCGTCAGCTTGTCTCGCTTGTTCTTTCCTTTCTCTTCTCTGACGTTCATTTTCTTTCCTTTGCCTTGCATCGTGACCCTAGAGCATTTCTAGCGTCGTCTTAGGACGCTCTCGTTCATTTAACCCGAACATACACTCCTTTTATTTTCCCTGACTTTCTCGCTGTCAATTTAGATCGGGTTTTCATGATTGCGTTCGCCCTTTCGTGGTTTTCTGGAGCTAGACGTCCGTCGTTTACCCCCCCTCATACACACAAAAATGTAAGGTCGATAGGTATACCTATTTTGACGTGTTCTTGAAGGGGAACGTGCAGATGAACGTTTGAACAGTTCGATCACAGTGCCAGCTGCGGTGACGAGATTTATCGACATTCTGCAATCGCAACAGCTTGTCCCCTAATGTAATCCCAACTCCCGCATGCATTTAGACATCGTTAATGACCTTTGAGTGAATATCAGCAAGCATGATCGTGGACGGGCTGATCAGGATTGACACTAATTCCAAGAACCTGTATAGTCAATGTGCACATAGGTGTGGTATCTACAAGTATTCCATTAAATCACTTTGATCAATGCGACCCGTCATGTGCATCGGAGCGACAACACACAATCCACGTAGGAAACGTGATCGCAAGGGTAGAGTAGCCTGATTCTTGCTGATGCTGATCCACTGTGAGCGCAACGATACAGATAGCACAAAAGTAGCGCCTACCGTTAAATGAACATTCGTGGCTAGGGGCTGAGGTAGATTGCTTGCTTGTTGTGCCTAATATAACGTGAGCGATCGCGACGAGGCCCAACATGATCAGAAAGAGACATACTGCCTCCGCTGTCCTTGCATCCGCAGTATGTTGTCCACTGCCAGAAGTACCTTTGTTTGGATCATCGGGAACAGTAGTCTTGGCATGCGATTTATCCTGTAACGCGTGATGAATTTCCTCGTATAAATCCAACAAACAACGCGCCTTTTTCTTTCTGGCGACTCCTGCAACCGTTCGCTAAGACGATATGTTAGACACTTCATCTGATCGTCTACCGAGGAGCACTCACTGCCTTGCGTTGAGCTGGGGCAATCCATGAAGGGCCCTTGTTTGTAGTATTCACTCTCGCTGAGGAGTGGGAAGGGGATCGACGATCGGCAGGCTGGCGTGACTTTCCGGAAAGTGGACCAAGCTCGTGTGAAACTGACTGCTTGTTACTCTTTTTCTGTAGCCACCTTCTAAATTTCGAACGGCCCCGAGGTGAACCGGCAGTATCAGAGTTCTCCCCAGGACGTGCTCCCGAAGGGAATGAGGCATCTGGCCACTGTGATCTGCGGGATGGGTCCAGCGGCGGTCTCTCATCCTCCTCCAGATCGGCAGACGAGGCCGGTGACGGTGGCTCCAGCAGTGTCAACACGGAAGCGAAGAGATACGGAGTGATCACCAACCTCGTCAAAGTCGAACTGGGGAGCGGGCGTGCTTGATGGTACCTCAACCTATGTCATCGTGAGAACCCACTTCGAAGGGGGAACTAATGAACAGATAGTAATACCTCAAGGGGATCCTCGCCGTGTCCTTCGGACTCGTGTTCTTCCTGTCATATGTACACAATGGAGTCAGTGTGACTCTTCTGGTGATAAAATGGGAAACTCCTACGAGATTAGAGTCGGCTGGTTGGTTGTCGTGGCCACCCGAGGTCGAAGGCTGGTCGTGTTGTTGTATGCTCTCGCGAGTGGATGCCTAACATAGTTCGTCAATGTAGGAGATGCATCTGACACACAAGGACAACGAAAGTACAGATACTTACATGGAATGGACCATACACACTTGGGAGAATCTTTGCAAGATCATGAATGTCAATTTTACCATCAACCCGTCCTGACGCAAGGTAGCTACCGTCCGGGGAGCTGGTGATCGACCGAAAATCTTCACTGTCCTCGATGACAGTGTCTATCTGAGTCAGGGTTGATGTGTCCAGGAACAAGATCGACCGCCGCATAGTGGTAGCAATGACTTTGCCACTGGCGGCTAGAGTGATAGAGTGGACGTCGCCGCCTTTGAGCATCGGTGATTCAGCGAGCTGTGACCCAGTAGAGACATCGAATGTCCTGATTTTCTGGTCGCTGAACGTTGCAAAAATCTGCTGACCGTCGCCCGACCATGCGAGTGGACTGGCCGGAGTCCATCGGGGTATGGTAGTCTTGATTGTAATGAGCTCCTCGCCGTTGTGACTATCGAAAATACGAATTGGGCCCTCACTGCAAGCAGTGGCAATGTGCTCGCCGTTCGGAGAGAATTTGATTCCAGTGAGTTCACTGTCATGTTTGAGCGGGCCAACGAGTCTCTCCCCGCTGGTGATACTCCAAATGCTTGCTGTCTTGGTAAGCCTTGCAGTCCCGGTGGCAAACCGAGTCGAGTCAGGGGAGACATCGACCGCCCATACCGTGTTTTCACCCACATTGATCACCTTTTCATGCATCTCTGCATCCCACACACCTGCCCCGTTCTGGGTCCCACAAACTATCCACTTGTGGTCCCCCGACACAGAAACGGTGTACAACGTCATTTCCGTTCGCTTTCCGACCTCTTCGCCATCTGCAAGTCGCCATCGTCGAATCCCATCCCTACCCCCACCTAAAATATGTGTTCCATCGGGGTGAAACGCGATTCCATATACATAGCCAGAGCCGCCGATGTCAAGTACTATTCTTTTGTCTTGTTGAATGGTCAGAATTGTTACACTCACTCCTTGGAGCTGCTACGCACCAGTATTTGTGGCCGACATCCTCGCTATACACAACTGTCAGTTTGTCGGTGTCGAAATATCAACGAACAAGGTGTTTCGGTTCATTCGTGGTGTGCGAAGTCGCTACATAAACATGTTTCCTTATTCTCAAATATGGCCTAATCACTGCACAGGTGCCTCGTGTCTTTGGCGCCTAAAGTTCTTACTCGCAGTTAGGTGACTTCGTTGCAACGTCGTAGTGCTCTTCATATCTTGGTGGTAGGACCTAGCTCACGACGAGTGTACAATCCATAGCGGACCGACTCGCGACATACCGCGCAAAGAACGATGCTCATGAAGAGGAAACACTCATACACCTGCGGATGTTCTCCACCAGATCGGAGACGAGTGCATGTCAGTTTATCACTTCAACTTGAACTATGCCACATTCACATTCATATGCTTGGGCATTTCTGAAACAGCTCGCGCTCGCTGCTACAGTCGTCGGACGGGTGAACGTCGCGGTGTATGTACGTGTTTCTCACGACCATGCAAGCAGTCGACATTGGCTGAACCTTCCATCTTCTTCTACAGCGGTCTGCGATTGCTCGTCCCATCTCGGCTGTGGGACTCAATTCATCCGGATCTATGCGTCTCGTCATGTGTGCCGGACCGAAAACAGAACAACCACGCGGGACACCTAATTGAAATGAAAGCATCGCCAGATCCTTCCTGATGCTGGTCGACTGTTAGTCTAACAATGTAGGCTAAAGCAAAGTAACGCGCACCGTCAGATGAACCCTCCCGGATGAGGGTTGAGAAGCATTTGTCAGTTGTTGCACCTAATAGGACATGAGCTGTCATGGCGAGGTCTATGTTGTCAGAAAAAGACGCACGGGGTCCATTGCACTCGAATCAATAGCACCTTGTCCACTACGGGAAGCATCTTCGTTCGGATGTTCGGGAAGAGCAGCCTCGGGGGGTGGTATATACTGCAACGCGTGATTAAACTTGTGTCCGAATACGAAAAATACGAACCTTTCGCTTTCTGTAAATTCCTGTGGCCGTTCGCTAAGATGATATATTAGACACGCTGCATCCAACCTTCTATCAAGGAAGCACACTCACAGGCTTGCGTTGACCTGCAACCATCTGCGAAGGGCCCTTATTTGTGGTATCCAGTCTCGCTGGGGAGTGGGAAGGAGATCGACGACCAGCAGGCTGGTGCGACTTCCTGAAAAGTCGATAGGGCTCATGCGATGAGTCCTTGTTGTTCTTTCTTTGCAGCAACCTTTTGAATATTGAATGGCCCTGACGCGACTCGGGAGTATCAATGTTCTTCCCCGGCCGTGCCTCCGGAGGGGCCTCTGACGACTGCGATATGCCATAGGATAGGTCTAATGGGGGTATCTCACCCTCCCGGGGATCGGCAGAGTGGGCCGGTGACGGTGGCTCCAGCAGTGTCAAAACGGAAGCGAGAAAAAAAATGAAGTGATTACCCACCTCGTCAAAGTCGAACTGGGGAGCGGGCGTGTTCGATTGCACTCCAACCTATGCTATCGTGAGAGCTTGCTTCGACGGGGAAAAAACAAACAGATACCTCGAGGAGACCATTGCCATCTTCGTCGTCGCCTTTGGCCTCGAGTAGGCTGGATTTGCCAGGTTCTTCCTGTTGTACGTATAAATGGTGTAGTTAGCACGACTATTTCGGTGACGGGATGGAAAGCCTCTACCGGATTAGAGTCGGCTAGTTTGTTGCCGTGGCCACCCGGGGTCGAAGGCTGTTCATCTTGTTGCCCTTCCTCACGGGTAGGTACCTAACATAGTTTGTCAATGTGGGTGAAGGAGTGGGGCTTATCTGTTATGCCAGGTCCTGATGCTTACATGGAAAGGACCATACAGCTCTGGGAGAATCTTCCCCAGATCACGTACGATAATTTTTCCGTCACTCCATCCCGCCGCAAGATAGCTATCATTCGGGGAGATTGCAATCGACCGTAACTCTCTACTGTCCTCGATGACAGGTTCAATCCGAGCCAGTTTTGATGTGTCCAGGAACGCGATTGAATGCGGTAGCGTGAAGGTAGCGACAAATTTGCCATTGGAGGCTAGAGCTATAGAGTAGACATCACCATCATGGAGAATCAACGATTCGGCGAGCTGAGACCCGGTAGAGACATCGAAAGCTCTGATTTTGTTGTCACGGGATGTAGTAAAAATTTGCTGGCCGTTGTTTGACCATGCGAGTGGAGTAGCAGGGAGATATCGGTTTATGAGAGTTTTAATAGTGATGAGCTCGTTACCGTTCCGACTGTCGAAGATGCGAATCGGACCACCATCGCAGGTAGTGGCAAGTCTGTGATCGCCGTTTGGGGAGAACTTGACCGCATTGACATAATCGTGATGTTCAATTGGGCCAACGAGTCTCTTCCCCGTTGTGATGTTCCAAATACTCACTGCGTGGTCGCTGCTTCCCCGTCTTCCCGTTCCGGTGGCAAACCTTGTCGAATCCAGTGGGGAGACGTCGACTGCACCAACGTAACTTGTGCCCTCTACATCGATGGCCTTTTCTTGTATTTCTTCATCCCACACGCTGGCACCCTCAACAGTTCCACATACTATCCATTTGTGGTCCCTCGACGCAGAGATGGCACGTAACTTCATTCCCGTCTGCCTTCCGACCTCTTGACTGTCCGCAAGGCGCCATCGTCGAATTCCACCCTGGCCCCCGCCCAAAAGATGCTTTCCGTCGGGGTGAAAAGAGACTGCGTAAATCCATCCGGAGCGACCAGTATCAAGTACTGTCGTTTGGTTTTATTGAGTCGTCAGCATAGCCTCAATCACTCCCTGGAGCTGCTACATACCAGTATGCGTCGACATCCTCACTGATGGTACACAATCGTTAGTGCCGGGCTGTCAAGGAGCAAGGTAATTTAATTTAATTTACTCGTGATGCCGCAAAGTTGCTCGGTAAAATGTTTCGTTATTCCTAATATGATCTGTTCACAGCCTCGTATTTTGGCGCTCATTCTTACTCGGATCCCAGCAGGTGAGCTTGCTGCGCCGGGTGCTCGTCATATTTCGACTGCAGGGCGTGGTCCACGGCGAATCTGCAACCCGCATTAAC
>JBBPRD010000794.1:0-10165 GCA_038092855.1 Boletus piedmontensis | reverse complement strand
ATGTTCCTGAATGATATAGCAAATACTCCAAAGTCTCAAAACATTGACTCAATTTTGGAAGTCACTGTACCATCATCCACATGATATAATCACTGTACTCACCCAGGCAATTATCTCATTCTTCTTGTTGAGGATGCTCAATATCCCTCCTTTCAGGTATTTCAACCACTGGCCATCCTTTTCAGTAACGGTTGCCTTGTTTGATATCTTGAATGTGCTGTTGAGTGAGCTGCAAATTGCTAGAACCAGAGCAAGTCAGTTACTGTAGTGTTGGATAAGCAATCTTACCTGTCAATGTTTGCATGTACAACTGGGATTCATGCTCCCATGCACACTTGATAAATTCAAGGTAAACTTCTGTGATAGTATCTGCTAATATGCACTGAGCATCATAGTGTAGTGGATCAGTGAATGTTGAAAAGGCTTGAGGAGTTTTCAGGCTGGCGCCAAAGAAAGAGGCTACCATTCTGGGACCTGTCAATACATTATCAAGTTGACTCAAGTATTTGAATGCTTGCCAGTAGTATTCCTCTACTAGGACATTATATCTGAAGTATTTGGATATAGGGGAACTTACACTCTGACATCCAATTGTCCATCTCAGTGTCACATGGGATGTACATTAACCAAATCCAAGCAAGCATTGAATTCCATTGTCTGTGGGAGTTTGGATAAGCTATGGCAGATGTCATCCTGAGGGAGATATAAGAAAGTGCTTTTAACCAAGAGAGCAAATTGGCATTGGTACCAAGTACCACCATTTACTAACAGCAATGGTGGTATGTAGTGGCATGTTTGACAACATTGCTCTGCACTCCTAATATCTTTGCCCATTCCCAGGTGGCTATCTCCTGACTCTTTGAGTAATGAATCTTAGTTTGGAAAAGAATAGCCATTTGCTTGACTAAGTTGCAGCTCCTGATCAAGTAGTGGAAAAAGATCATATGAGATGCACATCTCTTTTCCCAAAGGATGGTAAGGATAATGGAATACTTTTTACAAGATGTACTTCATTGGTTCTGAAAGTCATCTCTGGCTGGTCATCTGTTGAATCAGGATTACCTTTATCTTTCCCATCAGTGATGGACAAGTCATTCTCAAGAGCAGTATGCAGAGTGTCAATTCAACCTTCATTGGGTGCACTATTGCATTCATTAGCTGTATCAAAGGCACTCCCAATGAATTCCACAGCAGAAGCTTTAAAGCAAGATATATTCAATTAGAGGCATCCCCTCTCAAGTGCCATGGCCAGCTGCCCCTTGGTGGGGTATTGATCAAGTTGCTTTGTTTGCATTCTAAGTATGTCCAGAAACAACCTTGAAAAAAAACTTATCATGTTCCATCTGTATTTTGAAGATATCCATAGCCATCAGATTTACCCTGCAATGCTGTGTGGTTTGACTCTAATCTTGGAGCCATTGGGCCCACTGTTGATTAGGAACTGCAATATCCATTTGTTTGAAAGCTACATCAGCATTGGCAAGCATTTTCCCTATAATTTGGTAATTTCACTGTGAAGACTGGCCTATATAAATAAGGTATACATTAGTGGTATATGTAACAGATGGGAGTATTGGACTCACTTGTATGAATTATTTTCAAGAAGTTGGAATCATTTATCTGGTAGTACAATGACTATTGCTAATGGGTAGCCAACATGTCTTGTGCTGATGGGTGAAATAATATTCAGAGATAGCCACAGTGTCTCCATAATTTCCTTACCCACTTGACTGTCACCAGAGATAAAGTTTGGTCAATATCTCACCAAGCATTCTTGCTGATGGCTGTGAATATGCCATGAGCCAATACCAGGGATAAGCTTGATCTCTGATGGCAAGGAGATGAAATTACTTCCTTGAAGCCAATGGCTTAGACCCTTGGTATACTGGCAATTCAGATCATAAAATGTAATCACTCAGGGATTGTGATCCATGTTACAATTCATTGTTTAAGTGTGAGCATAGTCCATATTTACTTGCCTGAGTGACCTCTAACTCTCTTATAATAAACCTGACTGGTAACTTACCATTTTCCCTTTTCAAAATCAACCATGCCATGAGAGTAAAAGCATCCATGACTGGCACAGGCACACCTACTAATGCTGGTTATTTCTAGTTGTCACTGATAGATACTACCATTTTTCACAGCCCAGTGATTGTTGCAATCAGATTGCTGTCAGTCAAGAATGTAGTTGGCCAGCAGTGGCATGGTGAGAAGCATCAGTTGTACTTTGGTTAAATGGCTTGTGCATGATAGGTAGTCTTGGTATCTACAATGTGTTGCCATGAATGCCAGACTGTCCATCAGCAAAACATCATTATCTATGGGAAAATATGGGCAGTCAGGAGAGTCATTTGGGAGAAGTACCAATGGAAAGTGGTCAACATAGTGAAGAATGAGTGAAATGCTGACTCAGGATCCAGGATATTTGTGGAATGTTACCAGGTGGCCATTACAATAGTGGTGGCAAACAGGACCCTGGAAGAGCTAGCAGAAGCTGAGCAATTGGCATTTTAATGGAACAATTAAATATTCCCCAAAAATTCTCAAGCCAAGTCAGTAAGGCTCTTCTGGCAGAGGTGATTCAGCTGAAGCATCTTAGGAATGGAGACAACACCAGCCATAAATATGCCCAGAAATTTGCCAAACAAATGTGGTAGGAATGTAATGCAAGAGTGGTTATCTTAGCTGCATGGAAGGGCCCTGGTGGTGAGTTGTGCTTTACACCATGAGTTAGTTGACATTCAGAGTGACCAGGCCTTGAGGGAATGAAGGTATGACTTTGATAATATCTCAGGTATCTCTCAATTTGATGGGTTAGAGGATGAAGGTATGAAGCTGATTAACAATGTATGGATAACATAAGCAAAGAATATGTTCTGTGGTAGAAAGAAGATATTGGGAATTCATCTGATAATGAAGACATGGCTTGGTACCAGAAAAAAAAGACCTGAGGGCCAACAACCATGGCCCATGGTCAGGATAGGATTCCTTATATTCCTAACATATGGGAGCTCAGTCTTGAGAAATGCAAGGGATTGGTCAGGTAGTTCCTGACTAGAAATTATCATCAGTTATCCTAGGAGTTGTGGGGTTATAGTGGACTTATACACAGGCATCACTAATGGACACAAGAAGGCAACTACACTATGGGCTAAGATACTAGCTGATCCCAATTCTTTTCTCCATTCTCAATTTTACCAGCTGATATATCAACTAAAGAAGACAGATGTTGATTAGCTATTAAATTTATGGAAGGATTGGGCTGACCAGAGAATTGATCCAACCTTGATCTTTCATCATTGGATATACTGGAATAAGGCATGAAGGAGTGAGTTAATGGGCCAGCTGATAGGAATTATGGCCATGGCCTCTTCCACATGGCCAAAGAGACCTGCTGTAGATGACCTTCAACTGTCAGGTGGCAGGTATCAGCTAAGCTACTACTGCCTGCAGGCCCATCACTCAACTGATGGTAGGACCAATGATAGGACTGATGCTGACCCAGCTGTTAACAGAAACCACTTCTAAAATTGATGTCAGACAACATATATTGCCAGAAATACAACTTAGGTGACTATTAGGCTTCAAGGCTGCATGGCTTTGCAAAAGAGCCCAGTAGCCAATGCTATTGTGGTGGTTTGGACCAGGGAGAGAGGCCTCCTGTGTCAAAGTGTCAATGTTATGGCAAGGAGTAAAGTGAGAGGTTGATGGAATGCAAGATTATCATTATACTGACTACCCCATCTGCTGCAAAGCAATCATATAGAGATTGGCATAGCAGAGACATTCCCACTGTTCTCCTAACCCAGATTCCAGACCTATGCCACCTGTATACTTGCTGTATTATAGCCCACTCCCATCTCCTAGTCCTTCTTATTCCAGACAGAGAGTGAGCAGTCAATTACCAAAGAAGCTGGCCCTACCTCCTGTTCCCACCATTATGGAACTCTCATTAGACACTGAGTTCTCAGATGACAGGAGGTATCCTCTATCTATCCCAGATCACATCAGCCTTCCTACAGACTCTGAGCCTTCAGAGGATAATGATCTCAATAGCTAACCAGAGAAATCAATCATTGGCAATGACATTCAATTGGCAGTGTCTCATATACCATTTATGAGATTCTTGTTGGCCTCATTGCCACCAAGTGTAGTACTGGGGTTGGTCAATTTATCCTTTCTACTATTCCTGGCAGCAGTCTCAGCAGCAATATAACTAACATTCATAAATCCATTTGCAAGCTCCATACTTTGGTTGACATCTTAGACTAATAGTTATTTCAATAATTTATCCATTCTAAGGCATCCTCTAACTCAAGCATTGGTATAGTAGGGATGGCAATGGCAAACAAGGATCCAGGTTACTTAATAAACAAAGCCAATAAACATTTGAGGACAGCTTACAAGGTATATAGTATGATGAAGTTAACAGCATGGTGCCAACAGGTGGAAGAGGAGGTTATGATATTGACCCAGTACCTGGAGTATTTTGACAGGCTGGCTCAAGTGATGTCAGATGGGTCAAGGGAATGCAAAAGAGATAAGTATTGTAGAGAGCACCAGACTAGCCTGACTATGTGATGGTGCAAAATGTTTTGGTATCTCTGACTTTGCCTGCTGTTTCACTAGACTTGGCAATAGTACATTCTCATTGGACATCTTGGGGGCATGTCTCTCCTGAATTGATTTCTATATGATGGCTGCATAGCCCACAAGATAGTTAGTATTGTGATAATGTTTCCATTCCAACTTGCTCTTACCTAGTTCCTAACAAAAACATTGGGGTTTGGATACCAGAGGCCACTGTCCCTTCACTATCCCACTGGTAGTTACAATGGCTACTGGCCTCTTCCTTGATTCCTTGACAAGATCTGGACCAATTATCACCTGACCTTTACTTCTGATGATATGGGCACTGTGGGAGTATCAGCCTGACCCTTGTAGAAATCTGAACCCTGTCAATATCATTTTTTTGAGTGTTGAGTATTAAAGGCTTCTTCACTAACACATTAGCTGGTAAAAACCCAGGATTGAAAAAACATTATATTTGACCATTGTCTTTGCCCATGTTCTGGGTGCCATCTTATTGCCATAGGCAATATCTATAGATATATCAGCTATAGTATCACTGCCCCTTGGACAACTGACAGTAATGCCCAGTTAGAAACTCAGGCACCAGAACCAAGTTTTTCAGATGTATACCCTCCAAGCAACACATACTATATAAGTCTTCACAGGGATCACCAACCAAAACACAATCATTTGCATGAGTATACCAGCACAATGTGGAAATCCCAACCCACAGATATGAGAATGATAGCCTGTCTTTATGATTCCAGAACTCTGAGCATCAGGTAAATGGATATTATGTCTACAGATCTATTGCATTTAAACACAAGTTGCACTCATTGTTCAGAGCTGGAATGACTTTCTTCAAGCCTGGTTGCCATGGAAACCCCCTACCCAATTGGAATTATACTATTTTGCATTGTGACAAAAAAGGTATACATGGATGTATTGACTACTTCACACAGCCTCTGTTCTACATATTGTGTTGCTGGGAACAGTACAGCAAACATCAGTTGCATTGGGTACAGCAGTGGGTCAGCCATTTTTTCAACACAAGGGAGCTACAAGATTGATTTGCAGGGTAATATTGATCACAATTAGTAGGCAGGATTAGAAGTCCACCTCAGCAATGGAGGCATGCTATGTCCTGATGGTGCTACAGCCAACATAAACTCTGATGGCACTTCTGCTGATATTAGCTCTGATCATGACCATGAAGATGAAGATTTATGGGAGGATTTGTAATCCAGTGATAAGTCAGCCCATCTGAGAAAACCAGATAATCCTAATTACCACACCATTGTCAACACATCCAGGATTCACTTCTGCAATGTAACCTATTGTCATTCTTCTGGCACTGCCTTCCCATATTCCCAGCCATTGCAAGTTTGGTTATTTTCTGCAAGCACAAATAAACTGAGAACACATTTAGAGTTTTATATGACTTTATTCAGGACCATGAGTAGTTCACACTTGAAAAAACTGATATTAACAGGGATTTATATTTCTGGGAGGATTGGGCTGATAAAGGGCTCTAACCAACCTTCAATTTCCATCATTGGGTGCATTGGAATGGCAATCTGATGAAGCCTGTTGGTATGGCACAGAAGTGAATTATGGCCATGGCACTGCCAATGAGTGCACCAACAATCTTTTAGCTTCTGAAGAAGAATTTTAATGGTCACTGAGTGAATCTGAGCCCAGCCACCTATATGATTGGGTATATCATGCTACCAATGATGGGACTGATGATGAATGTACTGCTAATGAACCATCAGCTGCTAAATAGCAGAAATTAAACCAATGTCACTTTCACTGCTCTCATAATGCCCATATTGTTGGCAGTCAAGGTAAGATAATAGTTGGGCCAGATATTGCCAAGATATCAAGGAAGATGTCAGCTGCTGATGTAATCAGCAGTGGTATGGACAAGCCAGAGTTGAGAATGTACCATAGCCAAGTCTAGTGAACAGTGGGCAAAGTTGAAGATATACAAATATTCTGCTTGCTTGTGAGAAGCACATATGGATAATTATATCAATGGACAACATTCTGCTTCATAAACTACTTTTCAGTCTGATGTCAATGGCACCAGTTTGATAGCACCAATGATACCCCTTCTGGCTGGTATTGAGATGTCCTCCTGAAAACCTTCTACCAATATATTTTACATTGTACATGTTGGCGACCCTAACCAAATAATGACTAGGTCATTACCACAAGATACTGACTTAGAGACAAGCAATAGAGTAGGGGAATCCTGACAAGAACTTGACTGAAGTTCTTGGGGCATTCATTGACTACTACTTATACTATGACAAAGTGTGCATGGACCAACAGGCCATGAGAGAGTAATTACAAATGTGGATATAGTAAAGACAGTAATTAAATAAATGTGAATGCAGCACAGCTTCTAAGAAGATCAGAAATGGAAGAAAAGTGCACGGAGATGAACATGGAGAAAAGAACCCCCAGGGTCTTCAGGGTCAACGGAGATTAAATACACGTGTCTGGAGATTGCACAGCAGATCCCAGCAGAGCCATTCTGCAGAGAAGGGCGCACAGCAGCCACATTACTCTGAGTTAGAATGTCACGTGATCTTACCTTGTGATCCATTAACTTAGGGGTTTGTCACATGACAAGTCACATGATCATGAGAAAAGAAAAAGAAAAGAAAAGAAAAATAGATATTGTAACAGTGCATAGCCAAGTGAATTGATAAGTTGCATTTTGCATAGACCAATATGGTACTGACCCCATTATACCAATCAGAACACTAACCACTCCTAATGATGTGATGTAATACTGTACATAGCCAAGTAAACTAATGAGTCACCTTATACATAGCCTGGTCAAGCCAGCCTACTACTCTCTACAGTACTTACCTGTTCTTCCCTTCCCTCAATCTATATTACATTGCTTTAGCCAGCCTGTCTAAATACTCTAGATGCTGGGTCAATGTCATAATTTCCTCTTCCACCTGTTGGTGCTGTGCTACAGCTCTATCATTTGCATACCATATACCTTGTAAGTTACTCTCAGATGTTCATCAGCTATGTTCAGTAAGCAACCTGGATCCTGTTTGCCATTGCTATGCCTGCTGCACTGAGGCTTGTATCAAAGCAAGCCTTTGCCTCTATGAATTGCCAAAACAATTGTTAGTCTGAGATATCTACCAAATAAATGGAACTTATAACTGGATTTATGAACATTAGTTGCATTGCTGGTGAGATTGGGGCTAGGAATAGTAGGAAGAAAGGAAGAATTTACCAACCCTGATTCTATGCTTGGCTGCAACAAGGCCATCAAGAATCTCACAGATGGTAGAAGAGGAACTGCTAACAGAAGGTCATGCCAATGGTCAATTTCTCTGGTTGGAGATTGAGATCATCATCTTCACAAGACTTAGAATCTCCAGGAAGACTGATGTGATCAGGAACAGGTGGCTGGGAAAGCATCTTTGGTTATTGGATAAGGATTTTCTGCCTCATGCGAGAAGTATTGGGAAATGGGAGTGGGTTATAAAGTGGAGATGTGCAGGTGGTGCAGGTCTGGAAGACAGACTGGGAATATTGTCCAGAATGATAGGCTATATGGTTGACAAAGTGGGAATACTAGTAAATGCTACTCTGTGTGTTATATGATTCTGACAAGTCTTTATTCTGGCAGATTGCATGAGTGGCAGAGTATGGGAATGGATGTATTGCTATTAGTGATTTTGAATTGCTTGGTGTATGCTATAAAATGATGGTATTGCTGACAGCACAATTCAATGGCAAAATTTCTTTCAATTATATAATAATTCTGACAAGTTGGCATTTTCAAACTTCAATAGAGGGCAAAGGTGATTCCAAGAGTTGGTCTTCTTGGGGATAAATATTGCTGTTCATTTGCCTTACCTTGACCACTATCATCGCAACTACCACAATCACTCTCACCTCTCTTAATATCTGAATCCCAACTCCTCTCTCCATTTCATACTCCATGGCAAACATAACCAAAGTATCAGACATTATCATGGCTCAGACTGATATAATTCATGGAGCACTGGCACAGACAGAGTCCTGTGATACCAATGCATGGATAGTGTCATGTCAGGCCATATTTTTAGCCATGGTAAGTAATGACTTTAATTTTAATTACATTGCAGTACTCACCTGGTATAGAGGAAAATCAATGGTGTTGTAAACAACCATTCACTAATCCCTGCCATTGCCATTACAGCAGCTATTGAGTTTCATAGCTACAGTGATATCTTGCAGTGACTCAAGGAAGGAAAATGGCCAGCATTCATGAACATCACTGAGATGCCCATGGATGTTGTCAAGTCCCATATGTGGTTCAGCTTCAGTTGCAACCCTATCCCTTCTCCTGACATTGGTTTTGATAACACCAGCAGCAGCTCAGAATTGGATAAGGAACCTGGTACTATGGATGGGAGCCAGGTGATGGGAAATGCAAAGGCCATGGTGAAGGTGAAGCATGAGATTGAGTCAGATATGGAGAAGACACTAGCAAAGACAAGAAAGGAAAAGGAAAAAGGCAAGACAAAGGCAATAGAGAGTGAGGTGGACAAGATGGAGATGAATGTGTCCACAAGGACAGCTCTTCTATCCAAGCAGGTAAGCATCCTTGAACCAGCACCAGGAAAGCCTGGGAAGTATTTGATTATGATGTAGATGGGTCAGCTGATCCCAGCAAGATAGAGAAAAGCCCAACCAAGAAGAAGAATGTAGTGCCTCCCACAATGCTCACTACCAGCAAGCCAAAGAGCAGATGACACTTACTATCTCTGCTTCTGTGACCAATTCTGTAGCCAGTGCCTGCAAGCAATGTGAGAAGAGATTACTCAAGTGCAAGGTGCAGATCCCCAATACCACATGTACAGAGTGCCACCATCTCAAAACAAGATACACTTTATATAGGCATCAATAGTGGTCAAAGAATCATACTAGGTCACATACACCAGCCCCTACCCAATACATCTCCAAGACTTGTTCTCTCTCTTGCCAACTCAGCAGTTCTACCACTCCCCCTTCCCAATCTAACCCAAAGACTCATTTTTATTGGAATCATTGACCATGTACTCCATTTTCATACTTAGAACATTGTGGCATATTGTGGCACATTGTTGTTGTTGTTGTTATTTGTTTATTGTTAGCTCCTACAGTAGTTGGAGTCCACTGTCTGTGCTCTCCTCCAGTTTCTGACAGTGGACTCCAGGTATGTCACATTTTACATTACTTGCAATCTAGTTTCTGACAGTGGACTCCAGCTGTGAGATTCCAGCTGTTTAACAGGTTATGAGCCCTGCCCTTTGACCTCTGCGCTTCAAGTGTCACAGCCACTCGTAAATTTTCACCTCCCCTGCCAGAACTCGTTCCCTACACTATCCACACTTCGTTTCCACACCATTCCACCCACATGTCATCCGAAAACCAGCACCATCGCATTCAGCCTCTCAATGGCAAGAACTATACCACTTGGAGCGAAGAAATGAAGGCCCTCTTTCGTTCCAAAGGCCTCTGGCGCCTCGTTGATGGCAAGGAAACGCGCCCCACCGCTTCTGGAGCGGAACAGACTGCCTGGGAC
>JBBPRD010000793.1:0-10167 GCA_038092855.1 Boletus piedmontensis | reverse complement strand
CAAAAGCTCAAAAACCCTTTCCATGGTATTACTGTTTTGAATTGACTATATCTCTATAGCCTGTGAACCAAATCACATGACCTAGGGAGTGATCTTGTAGCCAAGAGTATGTACTATTTATACCTCCACCAAAGCTAAGCTAAATTCCCACGCTGTCTGGCAGTACACTTCATACACTGCATTGGTGGCCAACATGGAAAGGGTTTTTGAGATCACTGTATACTACGACAGGATGTGCATGGACCAACAGGCCATGAGAGAGTAATTACAAATGTGGTTAAAGTAAAGATGGTAATTAAATAAGCATGTAGACAGTGTGGCTTCTAAGAAGATCAGGAATGGAAGAGAAGTGCGTGGAGATGAACATGAGAAAAAGAACCACCAGGGTCTCAGGGTCAACGGAGATTAAATACATGTGTCCGGAGATTGTGCAGCAGATCCCAGCAGAACCATTCTGCAGAGAAGGGCACACAGCAGCTGCATTACTCTGAGTCAGAACATCACATGATCTTACCTCATGATCCATTAACTTAGGGATTTGTCACATGACAAGTCACTTGATCGTGAGAAAAGAAAAATAAAGGGAAGAGAAAAATGGGTATCATAACATTACCCCCCTCCTATGGGTCAACTTCCAGGTGACTCCAGCAAGGATCTGAAGTAGAGGTAAGGTTTTCATATGGTTTAAATAAAGAATCAAAGGCCAATTGCACCATGTGTAACTTTTGTGGTGCGTTCAGGTGAGAAGAATGAAAGTCCATGATGCCATCTTTAGCCAATTTCAAATGTCCTGTGGGTTCCCAAGTATGATCTTCATCTGAGTAACCCTTCCAGTGGATTAAATATTTGATATTACCCTATTTCAAATGGGAGTTGATAATAAAGTCAACTTTGTATTCCTCATCACCTTCCTCCTTTACTACTGCAGGTTCTGGTTTGTCTGCCCATTGGCCCAGTAACCTTTCCTTATATGGTTTAACCCTGGAAACATTGATAACAGGGTAAATAGTCATAGAACGTGGGAGTTTCAACTCGACCGCATTTATTCCAATAAGTTTAGTGATTTCATATGGACCCAGCCATCGTTTCATAAGCTTTGCTGATTGCCGTGTTTGACATAAGTTTAAATGCATGGTAGACAACCAGACCTTCTGTCCAACAGAATAAGTTATGTCAGAGCAATGCTTGTCTACTTGTACTTTTATCTGTTTTTGGGATTTTTCTAGGTTTTCTCATGCCTCCTTCAAGACTTGCTCAAAATCCTTGGCAAATGACATGGCTGCCAGAGCCTTGGTGGTTGTGGGTTCAATTCCCATTCATGGAGCATAGGACCACATGAGAGTAAACAGGGATTTGCCTGTTGTGGAGTGCATTTGATTATTATAGTTAAATTGGGCAAGGCTTAGCCATTCACTCCAACATGTTTGTTCCTCTGTGCAGAAGAGGCATAAATATTGCTGAAGGTCACAATTGACCCTTTCCATTTGCCCATCTGTTTGAGGGTGGAAAGCAGTTGATATATGTAACTTGATCTTCAACATCTTTCCCAGATCTTTCATTACTTGAGTAGCAAACTGGGGTCTGCAATTGGATAAAATAGAGTTTGGAAGTCCATGATGCTTCCATACATGATCTCAGTAAAGTTTGGCAGTTCTGGGGGATATAATAGTTTTAGTGGTAGGAATAAATATGACTTCTTTTGAGAATCAATCAATGACCACCAGGATTGAATCAAAACCATTGGAAACTGGCAGATCTGTGATAAAATCCATGGAGATGTCCTGCCATGGGCCTTCCAGGATAGGATTTGGTTTTAATAAACTGCCAGGCTGTGTATTGGTCAGTTTCATCCGAGTGCAATGTTTGCATCGGGAGCAATAATCTTTAATCTGGGTGCAAAGACCATCCCAGAAATAGTATCAGGAGACCAGCTCCATGGTCTTATCTATTCCACCATGTCCTGCTAAGGTAGAGTCATGGTATAATGAAATAATATCCTGATAGAGATTTTCTTCCTCAGGCACGTAGATTTTTCCTTTTATGGTTATAAGGCCGGTTTCATTCACCATGTACCTTGTTAAGTTGCCTTCTAGGCTGCTGTGTATCTGAGCATTCCTAATGCAAGTGAGTATCTTTTCTTTTTCTCCTTTGATATGGGTAACTTCCATGTGTTGTACCTGTTCAGGAGGAATGAAGATAACATTTTTGTTATCATTTTCAATGCTGATGGCGTGATCTTCCCTTTGGCTAAGAGCGTTGGCTTTTCCCATGGAAGTTCCCAGTTTTCGTACTAGAAGATAGTTGAACCTGGATAAATATTGTGCCCAACGTGCTTGACGTCTGTTAAGGTTTTGGGACTTCATAAAGTATTGGAGGTTTGCATGGTCAGTCCAGACCTCAAACTGGAATTTGGCACCTTCAAGGTGGTGACACCACTGTTCTAATGCCATGATAATGGCTAGCATCTCCTTATCAGCAATAGGATAATTACATTGTTCTGGTGACATGCTGTGGGAAGAAAAGGCCACCAGATGCCATTTTCCTTCTTTTTCAATAGATAGGACAGTGCCCATTGCATAATCTGAAGCATCACACTCAACCCTGAATTTGCAATTGTTGTCAGGGTAAGTGAGGACAGGGGCCATCGTGAAACTCTTCTTAAGCATGTCAAATGCATGTTGTTCTCTTTGCGTCCAGCACCATGGATAGTCCTTCTTCATCAAATCATTAAGTGGTCTAGTCACTTGTGTGTAATCCTTGATGAAATGACAATAGAAGTTGGCCAACCCCTGGAAGCTTTGTACTCCTTTGACATTTGTGGGCATGGGCCATTCCATAATAGCTTTAATCTTAGAAGAGTCCATTTTAATACCTTCTGAGGTTATAATCATTCCAAGGAAGTCGACTTCCTTGACCGAAAAGTTGCATTTCTTGGGTTTAATAAATAGGTTGTTTTCTTCAAGCCTGTGAAGTACTTCCATAACAATTGCATTGTGTTCCTTTTAATTGTCTGTTTCGGTAAACACAAGGATATCGTCTATATATACTACAACTACTGCCTGCATGTCCACAAAGATGTTGTTCATCATGTTCTGGAATGTTGCAGGGGAGTTACATAACCCAAAGAACATTACGAGGGGTTCAAACAAGCCTCAATGACAGACGAACGTGGCTTTCCATTTGTTGCCTTCTTTTATTTGGATATTATTATATCCCCAACATAAGTCCATTTTGGTAAATAATTTAGCTCCTTTGAGTCGATCTACGAGTTGGGAGATGAGAGAGAGCGGATAATTGTTTTTGATGGTCCACTCATTAAGATATCGGTAATCCTGTACCATTTGTTTCTTGCTGTCTTTCTTTGGAACGAAGAATACTGGTGATGTTTGTGGGGATTTGGAAGGTCAGATATACCCTTTTTGAAGTTATTCATTGATAAAGGCATCTACCTCAAGGTGTTTAGTTTCTGAGAGGGGATAAATTTTACCCTTGCAGGGTTGGAATCCTTCCTTCATGTCAATCCCGTGATCCCAGGTTTTTCTTTCAGGCATTCGTTCCGATACCTGCTTGCTAAAGACTTTTAAATATTTATGGTACTGAGGAGGGACCATTTCTTCCATTGTTTTCTCTTTTAGCTTCGGAGGTTCTATCTCCTGCTTCTTGATATAGGCGTAAATGAAAGGCATATTGTTGAGCTCCTTTTCTTCTAGAGTACAGAGGAACACTGGTCAGTCGGATAATAAATAACAGGTGCAGGAACAATGTGTGAGCTTGACAGTGCCTGTCTGCCAATCTATCTCAGGGTTATGCTTTGAGAGCCATGTATAGCCCAAAATGAGAGGGTTTTGCCAAGGTCGGTAACTTCGGCCATGATCTTTTCCCTATGACCATTGTAGTTAACGATTAACTCCACGGTGTGCATAATATTTCCAGCAGAGTTTTTGGTTTCATCTATGTTAAATACAGGTATGGATGTCGCCAACTTGGTTAAGGGAATTTTCTTTTCTTGTGCCCATACTTGGTCTAAGAAGACGCCATTGGCTCTAGAGTCGAGGAGGGCCTTTGCTTCATTCTTTGAATACTTGGAGGTCGAAGCGGAGACCTTAATGTGTTATGGATACTCTTTTTCTTTTCTTTTCTTTCCTTTTCTCATGATCACGTGACTTGTCATGTGATTAACCCCTAAGTTAACAGATCACAAGGTAAGATCACGTGACGTTCTGACATAGAGTAATGAGGCAGCTGTGCACCCTTCTCTATGGAATGGCTCCACTGGGATCTGCTGTGTGATCTCCAGACACATGTATTTAATCTCTGTCGACCCTGAAACCCTGGTGGTTCTTATTCTCATGTTCATCTCTGCATGCTTCTCTTTCATTCTGATGCTTCTTAGAAGTCATGCCATCTACACGTTTATTTAATTACCGTCTTTACTTTAGCTACATTCGTAATTATGCTCTCACAGCCTGTTGGTCTGTGTGCACCTTGTCGTAGTATATATAGTAGTGAATAAACACCGCAAGAACTTCAGTCAAGTTCTTGTCAGAATTCCCCTACATTAACGCTTGATTCTAAGTCAGTCTCTGGTGGTAACGACCTAGTCTTTATTAGATTAGGGTCGCCAACATTAGAACTTGACTATTCTCACTACCTCGTTACCACTCTTATCATCACTCTCCACATTCCACACCTCCTATGCCAGTCCCCCTCAGGACAGAACTGAGTCGGTAGAATACCAAGCAAATATTCGTCTATATGGTTGTCTGCCATCAATTAGGATAAAGTTGCTATCGGGCATAGTGCACTAGCCCCCATTGTCTGTTGAGTGCCTAATGGTCCATACCCTTGTTGACGCTACACGAGGCAGGTTCGCAGAACACCTGTGACGTCCATAGAGTGATAACCTCCTCTTCCCGCTGTGGAGGCATGCTCAGTGTTTCATATGTGATAAGTGGGCTGTTGTCTTATATGTCTCATTTGGTGAAGTGAGTTTGTCCTCCCAAACCAAGTTTTTCCCTAGCATGACTTTATGTGAGCCAGATCAGCCAAAATTGCTGAAACCCTCCTTATGTTCATCAACTCCAAAATCTAACCTTGGGCAAACAGTGACCCCTACAACGATTTTCTAAGAAACTGGTCAATGGACCTCAGCAGAACAATTCCTTCTCCCCGCTACTCTCAATCTCTCCATCCTTCCCATCTCTTATGCCGACCATCCCGCATCCCCAAAACCATAATCAACTATGATGGAAGACGAGAACTGCATCGACCAGCTTGAAACCCTAATCATAAACCTCCAAGCCAAGCTAAGAACACTCAAAGAAGCACCCACCGTCACCTCTGAAACTAAGGTGACAAAGAAAGTCAAAGTTGTCCCTGATCCAGGACTTTACGATGGATCTTACAACAAGTTCGAAGACTGGTGGACTAAGATGTCCCTCTACCTCCTTGTCAATGAAGAGGGATTCCCCACCAATAAGGAAAAGACTATCACCATCCTTACTCACCTCGGAGTTAAGGATGGCCAAGACAAGAACGGTGTGGCAATGTGGGCACACATCAAATTATGTACTTTAATCAAAGGATCTTGACATGGCTGGCCTGATATGGCAGCAATCGAAAAAATGATGATGGAAAGATTTCATACAGGCAATGGCAAAGATATGGCCTGTCAAAAGCAACAATGCTTCAAATAAGGAAGTCGATGAATCGAAACCTTCCTCATGGAATGGTTAGCCCTATACAAAGAAGCAGCAGTTGGTGATGCCTTTGGCTGCTATCTTCTCAAAAAGAATGTTCGCCATGAAGTCATAGAGCAGATCTTCTTCAACAATAGAAGACAGACTACTGTGGTGGACTATGTAAAAATGATTTGTGAACAAGGCAACCTCATTGAAGCCTTCTCTCTCTGTGGAAACAACCAGGGGTGCGTCTGGACTAATAACACGCGTAATCAAGGACAAGCCAGTCCTTCCCGAGAAGGTGCTGCAAGGACGTATGGCAGTTGAGGTGAACCAATGGACATTGGTGAGGTATGCAAGGGACGATGCTTCAATTGTGGAGGTCCTCATCTTGCCAAAGATTGTCCAAAGCCAAAGAAGGAGTGCAGTGAGTGCCACTTCCTTGGGGGAGGGCATTCCCGAAATTGCAGCAAGCGTTGCAAGGTCCGCCAGACTTGAACTGGCGAAGATGATGATGATTCAGGATCTGACCACGATGAGAGACACGTGGCAGGAATGGGTCAGCCAGAATTGGATTCATTAAAGAAAGAATGTGCCATTCGCCAAATGTACAGCAATGACTTTGAGGCCATGAAGGCCTATTTCGCAGATGTACTGGATTCAGAATGGAAGGGAAAAGGCAAAGCTGCGTGATCAATCCGGGTAATCATGTGGCCATGGACCTTAATACAAACAATTCTTTTAGTTTACTTAGCGTTGAATATGGTGAAGAAAAACACGAATTCTTCAACACCCAGGATAAGACAATTTCTCCCACAGTATCTACTCTATCTATAGAAAATGAATCGGGGCCTGAGACTTCTCAGCTTGGCAGGCGTATACCTGTGCTTAATTCCAATTATAAAAAAGAAAAAAATATTACATCATCTTCTACTTATGAAACCCTGGAATGAATTGTTATCCAATCTCTATGCCCACACCAAGAGATCAACTTGGACATTAAGGTTTCCGCTTCAACCTCCAAGTATTCAATGCACAAAGCAAAGGCTCTTCTTAATTCCGGTGCCAATGGCATCTTCTTAGATTGCAGATGGGCACAAGAAAAGAAAATTCCCTTAACCAAGTTAGTGACATCCATACCAGTGTTCAACATGGATAGAACCAAGAACTCTGCTGGAAATATCATGCATACTGTGGAATTAATTATCGACTATAATGGTCATAGGGAAAGAATCACTGCCAAAGTTACTGATCTCAGCAAGAATCCTCTTATTTTGGGTTACACGTGGCTTTCAAAGCATAACCCTGAGATTAATTGGCAGACAGGCACTGTCAAACTCACACATTGCCCTTGCACCTGTTATTTATTATCTGATCATCCAGTATTCCTCAGTAACATAATGTCCAAGTTGATCTCTTGCTATGGGCATAGAGATTGGATTATGATTCATTCCAGGATTTCATAAATAGAGAAGGAAGATGTAATATTTTTTTCTTTTTTGCAATCAGAATTAAGCACAGGTATATGCCTGCCAAGCTGAGAATTCTCAGACCCCGATTCATTTTCTATAGATAAGGTAGTTGATGTGGAAGAAAATGTCCTATCCTGGGTGTTGAAGAACTCATGTTCCTCTTCACCATACTTAACACTAAGTAAACTAAAAGAATTGTTCATATTAAGGTCCATGGCCATGTGATTACCTGGATTGATCATGCAGCTTTGCCTTTTCCCTTTCACTCCGATTCCAATACATCTGCAAAGTAGGCCTTCATGGCCTTGAAATCATTCCCGTACATTTGGCAAATGGTGCATCCTTTCCTTATCGATTCTGATTCTGATTGACCCATGTTTGCCATGTTTCTTTCATTGTGGTCAGATCCCGAATCATTTTCTTCCTCACCAGTTTGAGTCTGGCAGACCTTGCGACATTGGCTGTAATTTCAGGAATGCCCTTCCCCAAGGAAGTGACACTCTTTACATTCCTTCTTGGGTTAAGGACAGTCTTTGGCAAGATGAGGGCCTCCACAATTGAAGCATCATCCTTTACATACCTCGCCAATGTCCATAGGCTCGCCTTGGCCGCTGTATGTCTTTGCAGCTCCTTCTTGGGAAAAGCCAGCTTGTCCCTGATTATGCATGTTGTTATTCCAGATGTGCCCCTGGTTGTTGCCTCTTAAGGCAAAGGCCTCAATAAGGTTTCCTTGTTCATAAATCATTTTTATGTAATCCATCATGGTAGTCTGTCTTTGGTTGTTGAAGAAGATTTGTTCCATAATCTTGCAATGGACATTCTTTTCCAGAAGGCAGCAGCCAAAGGCATCACCAACTGCCACTTCTTCATACAGGGCTAACCATTCTGTGAGAAAGGTTTCAATTCATTGACTTCCCTGTTTGAAGCATTGGAGTCTTTGTCAGGCCATATCTTTGCCATTGCCCAATCAGAATCTATCTGTCATCATTTTTTCTATTGTTGGCATATCAGGCCAACCATGACGTGACCCTTTCATTAGGGTTTGGAGTTTGACGCGTGCCCACATGGCAGCGCCATTCTTGTCTTGCCCATCCTTGACTCTGAGACGAGTGAGAATGGCTATGGCTTTTTCCTTGTTGGAAGGGAATCCTTTCTCATTGACAATGAGGTAAAGGGACATCTTCATCCACCAATCCTCAAACTTATTATAGAACCTGTCATACATTCCCGGGTCGGGAACCACCTCCACTTTCTTAGTGATCTTTGTTTCAGAGGTGGTGGTGGGAGCTTCTCCTCATTCCCTGAGTGTTCAGAGCTCTCCTTGGAGGGACATAATGAGGGTTTTGAGCTGGTCAAGGCAGTCGTCTTCCATTGTGATTGATTATAGTTTTAGGTATATGGGAGAGTCATTGTAGAAGATGAGAAGGATGGAGGACATGGGAGTAGTGTGGAGAGGGAATAGTTTTTGAGAGGTCCATTGACCAGTTCCTTAGAAAATTGTTGTAGGGGCTACCATCTGCCCAAGGTTGAATTTCAGAGTTGATAAATGTGAGGGTTTTAGCTAATTTGGCCGATCCAGCTCACATAAGATTGTACTGAAAGAAAAACTTGGTTTGGGAGGACAAAACTCACTCCACCAAACAGAACATATAAGTCAACAGCCTACTTATCATGTATGAAACCGTTTGAGCACACCTCCACAGCGGGAAGAGAAGGTTATTGCTCTGTATGTGACGTCACAGGTAATCACGCAAACCTGTCTCGTGTAGCATCAACAAGAATACAGACAGTTAGACACTCAACCAACAATGGGGGCTAGTGCACTATGCCCAGTAGCAATGTTATCCTTATTGACGGTGGACAACTGTATAGATGAATATTTGCTCGGTATTCTACCGACTCAGTTCTGTCCTGAGAGGGACTGGCATAGGAGATGTGAAATGTGGAAAGTGATGAAGAGTGGTAATGAGGTAGTAAGGATAGTCAAGTTCTAATGTTGGCAACCCTAATCAAATAATGACTAGGCCATTACCACAAGATACTGACTTAGAATCAAGTGTTAGAGTAGGGGAATCCCAACAAGAACTTGACTGAAGTTCTTGTGGTGTATATTCACTACTATATATACTACAACAGGATGCACACAGACCAACAGGCTGTGAGAGAGTAATTACAAATGTGGTTAAAGTAAAGATGGTAATTAAATAAGCATGTAGACAGCGCGGCTTCTAAGAAGATCAGGAATGGAAGAGAAGCGTGTGGAGATGAACATGAGAAAAAGAACCACCAGGGTCTCAGGGTCAACAGAGATTAAATACATGTGTCTGGAGATCACACAGCAGATCCCAGCAGAACCATCCTGCAGAGAAGGGCGCACAGCAGCCGCATTACTCTGAGTCAGAACATCATGTGATCTTACCTTGTGATCCATTAACTTAGGGACTTGTCACATGACAAGTCACATGATCATGAGAAAAGAAAAATAAAGGGAAGAGAAAAATGGGTATCATAATATGGAACACCTTGGTTAGTCAATTCCTCACAAACATTAGCAACAATCTTACCATACATGGCATTTGTCTAGCACAGACAGCACAAGCTACCCACAATCCATGGGAACACACATACTAATATAGAATATAGCATAGTCAATCACATAGTTAAGCAACCTACAGAATATATTCCATCCAAGGAACTCAACATCTCTGAACATAGGGCTTACTCAGTCTCAATATACATATAGCACATTAGCTAATATATTGACTCCTGGTATAAGCTTCACAGACTATCAGTCTTTTCAGTACAAGTATGCAGGCAACAGAACATATCAATGATGGTGCCAACTCCTGAGAATGTTACTCATCCACTTACTTCACTTACAGTTCTCTTATAGGCACACTTGGCTAGGACCAAGGATGAGTTATTAGAACCAATTGATATATGAATAACCTAATATTTCATTCATAGTTTCAGAGTAATTGAGTATGGAAAGTATTTATCTAATGACAGGGCAG
>JBBPRD010000792.1:0-10171 GCA_038092855.1 Boletus piedmontensis | reverse complement strand
GCAGACACTCCCGCGGACCAGACTCGGAATCGACCGCCGCCGCCGCCCCCAGAGGAGGCGTCGGTCGATATGGCGTTGTTGAAAGAAGCATACAGGACACTTTCGGACATGGGTTTGCGCGCGGCGTATGATGAATTGTTGAGGCGGGAACAAGATGAGCACGCGCTATCGTGCGGGCCGAGGCCGGCGCAGGTCGTCTCGCTCGAGGAGTTCACCGTCGTAGAGGCGGTGACCGAGATAGGATCGAGCACGGGCCCAATGGAAGCCAGGTCGACGCAGGAGTGGCGGTATAAGTGTCGGTGTGGTGGGATGTATCGCATCACGCAAGACGATTTGGAGAACGGGATGCATCTCGTGGGCTGTGAGAGCTGTTCGGAGGCGATCTGGGTCGGATACGAGGAGGCGGTAATCTCTGAGGATGAACACGCTGAGGAAGGGGAGTGACGCAGTGGGCGTGTAATTGTTTTCTTCTGACCTTTATTTTGTTTTTTTGTTACTGAATGACTGCTTTACTAGATGCTAGGATCGCCTGCCTTACGCTTGGGGTTGAACGACGATGATGTTGCGGATCCAGGCCTCAGGTATTGAGCATAAACCACTGTTCGGTGCTCCTGAAAGCTACCGCACAACATGCCTGGACCACAGGTTGGTGCTCGCACTCTCGAGCTGCGATGGTCGACTCGCTCCCTGGACAAGAAGACCAACGACAGACAAGGACCCCAAAAAGATAGAATTAGACAAATACAAGCATATGGTATGACGGTCCATACGAGTCGACATTTTCGACATGATTTACTATCACAATCCTATGACATATCGTGCACATACAGGCGTGCTTCACTTCACCTACCCGTGTAATCCTTATTTTCTCTTTTCATTCTTCGTCCCAATTTGTTCTTGTGGTCCTCACTACTTCCCTTCCGCTTCCTCAGTAATATACCCATATCGACTGAGGTGAGATTCCGTACTTTGTACATAACTTACTATGTTTACCCATATCATAGTACATTTTCCCGCTCACTCTAGTCCAAGTCTCGTTTCCCGAGATTTACAGGAGCAGCCAATTGCTTACTCCTCAATCGACTTGCATAGCGTCATCATCCATAGATCTTGTCTCATCATCCGTAAATTCCTCATCCGTAGGTTCATCAGGGATTGGATTCCTTTTCGCCCAATCCCTGTAAAGTGTCTCACGAAATTCGCGTGCGATCGCCATCGAGAGTGGCCATGGGACTGCGTTCCCAATCTGTCGGTGCATCTGGTTTCGACTGAGGTTACAAGATCGATAAACATCTACATGAGGACACTCACAGTCACGACGCGGTTATCTTGAGCATAGAATACAAAATGATCCGGGAATCCTTGTGAACGGGCAAGTTCCCGAACCGTCACGATGCGTCTGCTCTGAGACTACGCATGAATACAGAGGCCCATGCGTGACGAGCGGTGAGCATATACATACATAAGGGTGGATCACACGACACTGCTTCGCCGTCGGGTCCACATTTGTGACTGTGGTTTGGAACCATCCGTCTCGTTGGATGCGTCCATAATATCCTGTGGTCAGTGTCAGATAGGTGTCCCGTGCACATGTTAGCTACTGCTCACCAGCTCGGAAGCCTGTCCTGGCGACCGACGATGCAGGGTTGACAAGCTGCCACTCCCAAAGATCGGGCCTCAAGCCTGTCCGGACAAACTTAGTCAAGGACAACCACAATGGAAGAATATCTTACACCGATAGTCCGCATCGGCTTCAATGGGAATCTCGACAACTCTAAGACCGTGAAACGGATTTAGCACACTGCACGGTCGTTCACGCCCTGCAAGACTTACCTCTCCACCTTTTTAGGATCGTATGTGCGCGTGTACTGCTGGATGTCTCGTGTCTGTCGACTGCGGCATCTCAATTGAAACCTCGTGTGCGGCTCGTGTTCGTACGGAACGGCAGGTCCATGAAAACCACACCATAGCTGATCTTCTCGACATTCCTTGACGCGATTCTCTTCCACCTGATGTGTATTCGGTGCCTTTTTAGGGTGTTTCCTACGAGGAGAAAAGCGGCCTGATAAATGAAAATACCTGCACATAAGATGGACGCTCCGTACCAGTCAAACCTGGGAAGGTCGCTGATCGCATCGTGTACGGATACATGACGATGCGGCGCGACGCCAGAAAGTGTGGTTATCGGCCGAATTCGATGAGGTGTAAGTTCCTCTGGGAATTTAATTTCCAAACCGTCAGGGACAGGGAAATCATGCGTTGGCTGGGGAAATGAAGGTAGTTCCAAACCGCGTTTGGCAGCTATAAGGAAGAACCGGACTCGCGTTTGTGGCGTTCCGTAATGCGCAGCCTGAAGGAGACCACACCGAAGTTGATATCTATGCGGTATCGGTATTGATATCATTACTGCAACTAAACTAGAGAGGGGCAGACTTACCCCATGTCGAGAAGGGCCGCCGCGACGAGTTTTAGACCGCCCATTGGGATGCCTCCCTTGACTGAATGCTCACCATGCTGACGAGCACGAAGGTTGTACTGTAGGAAACCTCGGACATTTTCGAATATACAGTATCGAGGTTTCAGGAAGTCGACCCAGGAGAGAGCGGTGAGAATCAGATTGCTCTTGCGATCGTTGGCTTTCTGATACATGTTTAAAGTAGAGTGAGGCTGACTATCAACGAGTCAGCGAGATCTATGGAGGTAATGTGAGCTCCTACCAAGGGAACCCCGAGATAAGACAGTCAGTGTCACCGGGCTTTGGAGGCGGAGGCAACTCATGGTCTTCGACGGACTTAATTGGTTCGGGATTTTTGTTTTCGTGGGTTAAAATAGCGTGACGGAGGACAAGATTGCTGCATTGATTGTACACCTTGACGTCCTCCGAGGTGTTTTTCCTGACAATCAAATTAAAGACAAGATCGACAGTCCAAAACATCAAACTTACCGCAGTGTCTTTGCCGCACTGGGGGAAATTTCCACAGCATGCGTCATTTTGAAACAACCCACCTCCTCCATAGCCAGACCAAATGCGCCTGTTCCAGCAAACGGATCAAAGACACGTAAGGGTGCCTCCTTTTCCAGGAATGTTTTCAGCCCATTACAATTCTTGAAATTCTGTTTCATACACATGGGGCAGATGGGTAAGTCGTTCCAACGCATCCGGCGCCTGCTGGCCCAAGACATGGTGCTGAGTGAAGGAAAATGATATTTGACGTAGAAATGGCGGGGGGACATTGCTAGCCATGTGTCCAATTCGGGCATGTCATCCTTGACCACCACGTAGCATACCCCAATCAAGTTATAAATCGCGGTCGTCATCTCATCATCCGTTGCAAACAGATGTCTCTGAAACAAAGGATGTGAACAAGTATAAGGATCCCTAGGCAACAAACCTGCCTCATCCTTGAGTGTTGTGTCTGGTCGACTCCCAACCCTGTCTGTGCGTCCAAAGAGCCGGATGAGAACTGTGACGTTGTCATGCCCATCATTGTGGACAAATCTGACGATCTGGCCAATATGACATGGCCCCTCATCTGCTTTGATCAAGACACAATCATCCAGATGATACTCAACTCCATGCCATCGTACACCAAGGTGTATTTTTGCCGCTTCCATACCTTCATCAAACTTTTTAGCTATCTCGCATGTGGGGCAATTGTCTGGTGGCGGGTCTTGCGCGGAGGTGGCCAACACGTTCGTGTCGACATTTGTAAATGTTCCTTCACGCTCATCCCACATGTACCTGGATCGCACCGTCAGAACCGACCAACCGCGACTATATGGCTCGTACCTGTAAAAGTAGTCATGTGGTTGGACGTCTGCGAGGGATTGATTGGGCTTGATGTAGCGTGTATTAACTTTGCCTATGATATGTTTTAACCACTGCGTATTACAATGGTTGACCAGGAACAGCTCCTGGGAATGACCCAACTCTTGGAGGGACGTTTTGGAGCTGTGTTCGAACCACTGAACATGGACAGTTTCATCCAATTCATTCATGTGTATGATCCTAGCAAACCTGAACAAAACTTGAATGAGACACTGTAAAGTTATGCGGTTATGCCTTACCAAAAGTGATTGGCAAGAGTATCCGTGGGAGGGAGATCATTAGGGTTTGGCGGAACATTCTTCCCTGAATAAAACAAGACAGTGTCTCCGATCTGTCAATCTCTCTCAGCTCGTGGAAGCAAGCAGACCCTGTGTCCCTACCTCATATTGCACACCATCTATCAGTATGTGCTTCAACCAGCGTGAATGTCGTATCCTTTGATCCGGTCGGAACTGGATAAGCCGGCGGGTTTGAGTGCGCATCAAGAACCCCTGAAGCCGGAGGGTAAGCTCCCCTTTCGGTACCACTTCAGGCTCCACTCGAGGGCGGGGTCCAACAACTTTAAGAACTTCTCTGAATAATGGGATGGCCATTTGTGCAATCCGTTGGGTCACATGTGTAGGTATTTGCGTACGCAGGACTGCTAAGTCAAGGTTCCCCTTATATTGGACACGGAGGTCACTTTCTGACGACTGTTTGCCTTCTTGTATCTTCTTGCCTACAGGCTTGAATATGACAGGGGCTAAGTGAGAAAGAAGGTGATGGATGACGATGGACGCTCGGAGGTCGTCTCCATATGGGACAGTCTCTAGTGTTTCACGTAGCTTCGGGACCTGGGAAGACGGTTAATGGTCGTTCTCCGGGAGAAAGTAAACTCACAGAATCCCAGAGCTCACGCTCAGTTAGAAGCTGACCAAAGATTTCAACACTGTTATATTCTCGCATGAAAGCAGAAAATTCTTGTTCTGGATCGTTTGCGGCAGAGGATATTACGAGTCGCAATATCGTCTGCAGCCTCCAGAAGGGGCGGAATTGGCCTCGATATCTCTTGGATGGACTCGAAGCCTCGAGTTCGTAGATTGCGTGGTCCGTTTCTACATAAAACGGGCTTTTCACGTCAGTATACGGTGGGCAATACGTCTCCTCTGGGAGATCACATACCTGTTCCTTTCCCAATATCTTGTAAAGTACCGGAGGATGCGTGTCATGCGGATATACTGTTGCTCAGCGTCTACATCAAGACCATCTTCCTGACCCTCGTCCTCATCTACGTCGTATTTCGCAACAATGAAACCGGCGCCGAGAACGCGATGGTCACCATCCATACCCTCGTCGAGGACACCAAGTGAAATCATACTGTTTTCATGACGAGGGTCGAAGAAGGTAAAATGTGAAAGGGTACGAGTTCGCTTCCTGCCATCGTCTGGGGAATCCTGTTCTTCACCGAAAACGAGCAAATCACTGGTCTCCAAGATCTCGTACGGCCGTGGTTCGTATTTCCGTACTGATGTAAAAGGGGTCAGAACGAAGAAGTGTTAGAATGAACTGGTCCTCTCACTGGGCTGTGGAGCCCCATCGAAGTTGCGGCGTTTTGCACCCTATACAGGTCGTGGGTTAGTGTGACTGAGTGAAAGACCGAATCACGCACTCTGGAATCTTCATCACTGGCAGCCTGGTCACCGCGATCTCGCTTGCGGCTGGCATCAGATGTAGTCGCTGAGTCGTCTGGATCTTCAATGCCGAAAGAAACGTCGAGGGCCCTCGGTCGATTGCCGCGTCGACTCGGACGTACTATCATCATCATGGATAACCCTCAGAGTACGAAGTTCTTGAACAAGCAGTACTAGTGTGACTGTCTAACAAATCGGATTACTCGGACACGATCTACAAAGGATGATATCCCTATATACATCTAATCAGAGTCCACGAACTCGCAAACTTAAGCAGCATACAACTACAACTGTAGACGAGACTGCTACGTTAGAACCGAGGCGGTACACTGCAAGTGCTGAGAATTTATTCTCGTGTGTAGAAAGACGGAATAGAAGTTACAAAGGACCGGATAGTGCAAAATGAAAATGATGAGTGAAGGCTGGTATTACGAACCGGAGGCAGCGGCGGTGGAAAATGCACTGAGAACTCGAGAACACGGGGATTACGGTACCATACTTGATCAAGAACTGTATTTACAATGAAAATCAGCAGCAGTTTGCATCCAACAAAATCAGAGACCGACCGAGTTGAAGACATTCATCTGGGCGAACGACCTGAAGAAATCGAGAAGAGGACCAATATTTACTTGGCCGCAGCAGTGGTGGGGTTAGGCGCCTCGGGTCCTGCGAGTGCGCCTTCTGGGACACCACCAGAAGAGGTTGCTGACTCACCGACCTGGTGGAAATCTGGTGATACGAAGGGTATCAGCTGAGATAACTGACCGTGCAAAAAAAGCTGACCGAGAATTTCGCTGTACATCATGACCTTCCATGTGTCCACCGGAAGGTCAGCGTCATTGAAACTCCAATCGAACTGCTCCGCAGCGACCGGCTCATCGGTTGGATCGTGATATGGCGCGACATACTCGTGCGTAAGAGACGTGGCAGCATCTATACGTTTTCGGGGGTCAAAGACCAACATCTTCTCCAAAAGATCTAACGCTAACGACAGATGAGTTTCGTCGCGCTAGAACGCAGCCAATGTCGACTGACCATCCTTGTCGGCAGTTTTGAGCTTTTGGCTGAAAGGGACGCGCTCGCGTTTGGGCAAGCTTTGGACGAATCTCAGGGTCTGGAGAGGCGTAAGAAAGTGAGAATATAGAAAGGGGGAGGACAGACATTCTCGCTGGCGATGGTTTCGATGACGTCATCGGGGGGCGTCCCTAAGAGTTCTGTGATAATTGAAAACTGGTTCACATCTACTGTCCCGTCAGTCAAATCCACAGGAAAAAAGGAGACACGTACGGTCCTTGCCAGGGAAGAGCGGCTTCCCCTCCAACATCTCCGCAAATATGCATCCAGTACTCCAGATGTCAACCGCTACATCGTACTTTTGCCAGGTCAACATGATCTCAGGGGCACGATAATATCTCGTCGAGACATATCCTGTCATCTGCGGATCTTGGATACGTGCCAGACCAAAGTCGCATATCTACCCCTCGTCAGTCATATCAGAGATGAAGCCGACGTCAAAGAACGAACCTTGAGGTCGCAATTTTCGTTGACGAGAATATTGCTCGGTTTCTGATAGCGATAAGTCGAAACTGGAACATAACGGGACCAGATGCCGTGACTTACCAGATCGCGATGGACAACCCCGGCAGAGTGAACGTATTTCAGACCTCGCTATTGGCTGTGAGTTAGCTTGACAATACTTGGAGCGATCACACACACAAGAATTTGGTATAAAAAGTATTGGATGAATTGTTTCTCCAACGGACGCGACGTCAGCAAGCGATGCAGATCTGTGCCAAGAAGCTCCGTGACAAAGTACCTGTACCGCAAGATTAGCGTAGGGACGAGAAAAAGAATAGCGGAACTCACAAATCTTCCAGGGGGGAGATGAACACATCACTTAGGCTGATGATCTAGAGTGCCTCATGTGTGTTTCATGAGATATAAGGAGCGAGGTCGCGAAAGAACTCACGTTTTCGTGTTGTATGTGTTTTAACAACTTTAGTTCGCGATACGTCCGTTTGCTCAGGACGGGTGTACTAAAGGGCTTCATGATCTTCTTGATCGCGACGGACGAGCCCGTTAGTTGGTCCTTTGCAGAACTAGACACACATGAGAAGTGGATGGCAGGTAGCTAGTGGGGACGAATAATACCACACGAGACCGAACGCCCCTGTCAGCACGTTGGTGAGCGGGAAACGTGGAGATCGAGCAACGTAGCTAGCGCACCCATTCCGACTGGTTGTAGGTCGACATAACGCGTAGTGACCTTGAGAATCGATAGGAATCGTCAGGGCATCCAAGGTTCATGATGCAAGGGACGTACCTCGAAGGATGTGCCGAATATGCTAAGCTTGACAAAAGACATGGCGAACTTTGATTGATACAAAGGATGCGAGATGGCACAAGGACGACGATGGCGAAAGAAGAGGCTCAGATGAGTGCCTCCCAAATCACGCAGGAGGATGACAATAAGGTAACCCTCCTCCCAGCGGCCTCTGTAAATTTCGTACCAGTGTGTCTGAGGTCCCTGGGTCACCGATATGACACTCGGATATTTGCCTGATTTCAAGTTTATCTAATTATGTACTAAGTTAGCACTGCTCGCCAACTGAGCGCACATCCAATTCTCAGGCTAACCGACTTCACCCTTCCGTCTTTTCTGTCATGTCCTTCATTCGTGCTGCCACTTTAGCCCGTTCAGCGGTACGTTTATCACCCATCCTATTCATCGGTATTCGTCTGAGCTCCACAGGCCAGGCTTTACTCCACAAATGCACCCGCGGCCAAAAAATCTGCTGGGTCTAGACTCCTTTTACCCGTCGGTGGTATCTTGGGTGCTTACCTTTTTTACGAGTATTACTACAAAGGTGAAGCAGAGCAAGTCAAGCCCAACACGGTCTTGACCAGTCCTCTGGACCCCCAAAACTTTGTCGACATCAAGCTCAAGAGGGTCGAGCCGTACAACCACAATACCTCCAAGTGAGTCTCACCTTGGTGTGGAATCATACAGGTGCCTACATGTCGGAATGATAGGTTTGTCTTTGATTTGGGCGAGGGGAAAGCTTCTCTCCTCCCGATAGCCTCGTGCGTGTACCTCAAGGCAGAGGATTTCAAGGATGCCAACGGAAAACCCATGTACCGGCCCTATACCCCCATTTCTCCGTCGGACTTAGAAGGAGAGTTGACTTTCATCATCAAGAAATATGAGACTGGCAATGTCTCAAAGTATATCCACTCTCTGAAACCCGGTGACAAGCTTGCCGTCAAGGGACCTCTGCCGAAATGGTCCTGGAAGAGTGATTCCCTTTCTATTCTGTGTGAGGAATGTCAATTGAACTCTATGCAGTGAACGAGCTCGATGAGGTTGGCCTCATTGGTGGAGGCTCTGGCATGTGAGTCTGCGGGCAAGAAAGAAAATCACTCTCGCCCATCTAACTGCAACCCTCAAAGCGCGCCGCTGTATCAGGTTTTACAACATGCACTTGCAGATAAAACCAACAAGACTAAGTTCAAGTTGATCTTCGCAAACGTGACCGAGGCAGATATTCTTCTTCGCGAAGAGTTTGATGCAATAAAGAAGAAATACCCTAACAACTTTGATGTTGTCTACGTGCTTGACAAACCTCCTGCAAACTGGAAGGGTGATCAGATATTCTTCCAGCTTTTTTGGGGGTGATGCTCACAGTGTGCTTTCGGATCAGGACCGAGCGGATATGTTAACGCCAATCTCATCAAGCAACACTTCGCTCCTCCTTCTCTTGGGGACAAAGTGAAGGTCTTTGTCTGCGGTGAGTTGTTTTGCCGTAAGGTGGATAGACTGAAATTGACGAGTACCGCAGGCCCTCCGCCCCAAGTCCTTTCTCTTGCAGGTAAAAAGGATGGCCCAAGACAAGGAGAACTGACTGGTATCTTGAAAGATCTTGGATACACAGCGGACCAGGTTGGCTCTATGCACAGACTATACGATATGTGGCTCATGCGATGACTCCTCCAGGTGTACAAGTTCTGAACGACATGGTAAACATTTATTGGCGTAGGAGGGGGTTACTTTAATACTTAGACGCAAACTTAAGATTACATAAGCGGCGCTACGGAGTGTATGGAGTGACGCGTGCTTTGATCAAGTTGCAATCTACGTCGAGTTGCTCCTCTTATTTGAGTGTTTGTGTGGATGATCCTGATATCCTGATCGTCCTCAAACCCTCCCATTACTCCAACGTCTGCACGCGACTGGTTGTCGTGGCTCATTCCAGGTGCTGATACCATTCCATTGTAGCTTGCAGTTTGCGACATCTCTCTGGCTGCATCATGGACCATAGTGATCCTAGGCAACTGGCTCGTCGCTTTCCATCGCCACCCCAACCCACACCATCCGCCAGTGCTTCCACGGCACCAGGCACAGTGGCAACCACCAGCTTCTATGCATCAAAGCCACCTCCACTTCCTGCCCGAAAAAACCTCGGCTCAGCCCATACAAACGTCATCCCTCCCAATTCACCACCTCCAGTGTACGGTTCTTTCGATGGAAGTCCCTTTCGCGAGCCGCAGCTTGTTGAGGAGGCACCCATTATCAACGATTCTCTGCCCGGGCTCTTGCCAGCTGATGAGGTCCAAAATGGATGGGGTCAGGTTGACAGTGCCTGGGCAGGGAGCCAACCGACATGGGGCACGT
>JBBPRD010000791.1:0-10172 GCA_038092855.1 Boletus piedmontensis | reverse complement strand
GAACGTGACGTGTAGAGTGGGCGTCCAGGGGCCGGCGTAAAGGACGTTTCCGAGCTGGTTGGCCGGCTGGGGGCAGACACCGTTGTTGCAGTTGGCGATCGCGAGGGCAATACCGACTTGGATGCAACCTTCAATGGATATCTGGTATTAATAACTTCAGTGAATAGATGCACGGTGGGCCTATTGCTGAGTGCTTACAGGCATGATGACTTGAGCAGTGAAGTTCTTTCCTATGTGCAGGACTTCTCCATTAGTGGGGCTACCGAGCTCAATAGTCTGGCCGAGGACAAATGCCACGGCGCCAACAAGAACAGAGATAACAGCGAATAGTCTCATCTTCGGAAAAGGATGAAGAAGCGTCGAGAGAGAGGATAACAAATACGTTGAGGAAGATGATGCATGAGTGCGCCTTATATATCCATTAGCCAATGCACGTATCAAACTATAATACCTTTGGGCGTAGTTTCCTGCCCGGCGGGGTGTACCTACCGACGTGAACTTTGCCAATCGAAGACATTTGAAATACCTAGTCACAGCCTTATGAGTTTTGGGTAAATTGGCACTATAAAAGTGAAGCAATATAACACATGACTTGGTGGCGGGACCCAACGAAAAACACTGCGGTCGCAAGTAACAATGAGTAGGAAGATCCTCTGAGCTCGGGAAGATAGTCATCTGTGAGCAGTGTTCAGCATCGAACTTGAAGTATGGTCGGTCTCCATTTTAAGCAGTCTAACCATCTTTCGAGCAGCATTAAGCGCGCTCATTCTACCTAGAGAACAGAGCTGATCAGTACATCGCTTCTAAGATGATGATGATTATCATTCCTCAGGTTTGTTGTGGACACGGGAGGGTGCTACACCGTTCACAAGCAAGGAAATTGCCTAATGTCTTGCCACAAAAATGAAAAACCCCACCCAGTATGTGGGTTTTCTGCCTAGCAGATGACGGAAGGAACAAGGATAGTATACAGGAAAATCTCAATCGTACACAAATGTTAGACGTACACGGCATCAATGATAGAACAAACGCTACAGTTACAGCGCAAATCATAACCTCGGAATGAGATTCGGTTTCAACAAACGTGGGCGCAGTGAGGTTGAGCCTACACTTTGACCTTCTCAGAAAGGAACTTGGACCACTCTGCCTCGCCCCAGGAACTGGAGACCTCGTTCGCAACGAGACCATCCCATAATGCAGTTGGCGAAACATGGACTCCATTCTGCCTCGAAAACTTGACTAGAACGGAATGTTGAAATCGATCACCATCCGAAGTGAACGAGTGCTAACTCACTTGTGTACTTCAAATCATCCGTGACGGCCACGCCACCATTCGGGCTGCTTTTGAGCTTGAGAAGTTCCTTGAATTCCTCCACCTTGCCTTTATCCTGAATCACATAATCGGCGATGCCTGCGAGTTTCTCGCGGATCTGCAGAGGGGTGAGGGTCGAGGAGGGAATGTCAAAGAAGCTCTCTTGTTCATCGAATAACTGGTAGATTAGAAGTGAATCGTACAAAGGCAACAAATCGATACAAAAACTTCTTACTTTGAGGGAAAAGGCCCAGAAATGTTCCGGCGAAGCTCGGATGACCTAGTAATCGATTTCCATTAGCATTGAGCCATCTAAATTATATCGCTAAGCTGACAGCGAGCCCAGCTTCGTGGGTAAACGTTGATGACCCATGCCAGGGCTGAACTTGCAACCTCACAATGAGCTTGACTTTTCCGTAGTATTTACCACCTTTGTTGAACCAGGGTTTGAGCACAGAGTCGATCGTGCGTGAGATCTTCGCACTATGTTACAAAGAAAGGCGTGTCAATCCTGTATAGCTAATTCCAGGAATACGACAGAAACCTGAAAGGGCAGACATAATCGACTTAAAACAAAACATTAGCCGCCTCGCTCGACAATGGAATCGAGGAAATCACTCACGGAAGACATCCAGAGTGTGCGGAGCATCCTTTGTCCCCGCGACAATCGATGGACTGAGGGAAGGTTGCAAAGCCATAGCGTACGAGGTTGATCGATTGATTAGGGGTGGAAAGAGGGGGTGCGGACACTACCCACGGTGTCTTTTTATACGGTGGACGTGACGACATTAATAATTGATCTTATCTCTCTTTTCTCATGCACGTGACTGATCCTACAGGCAAGTAGATCGGAACGCGCTTTAAATTATACGTCTCTGGCCAAGTTCCAATACGGTCCCGAAAACCATCTCCATCCGCCCTTGAGTAGGCTTCTCAGGGAGAAGATGCATTCATGGACACACGAACTGAGTGGCTTGATCTTCAAGCTCTAAGGGCAACACCTCAAAGAATCCGGATGGGTCCCGGGCCGAGCCAGGAAGAGATTCCTCGACATTGGAAACTAGTTGATTCAGACCGTTTTCTACCCATATCTGGGAACACGTCAGTCACTCGAAGTTTTACAGTGTCGAGTTGTTCGAGTGAGTATACAATCCGCATGAGCGACTCACCAACGCGTACGGCGCTTGCAGAAGATATCTCGCGTTCCTTTCTCGTTTATTCAAGTTAGCGGGAGGTTCGAGGTTCGGTTGCACCTAACGTGACTGGCGATCTCCTGTACGACTCGGAGCAAATGAGCATCATTGGAAGGTGTAACATGCACGAGTAGCATCAACTACTGAGAATTTGTTCGTTACCAATGTTGAAAAAAAGTCAATCCAGTTCAAGATGGGATAAAAACTTAATAAGAAAGGATGTAATGTGGGACACTGGGTAGAGCTTTTGGGATTCTGTTGACTGCAAGGTGACTGGGATCATCCGTTGTGTTAAGGTGGTCTCGAGTTAAGCTTGTGGGTCCGAGTCGGAGTCATGAGTGAGCCCCGGTGTCCTTCGGAGCTCGACCCATCACAAACTCATTCGTTCTCGGAAGATAAGACCATTGCACGACTATAACACCTTAAAAGGTGCACGTCATTGTTATATTTTCTGCAATCAGGCTATCGGAGCTCTTGAAATCCCAAAACCCGAACATTTTGGCGCAAACTGGACAAGCGGCGTCATTTGACAGCTCCAAGTCCGACATATGGCAGTCCCCTTTACCACCTTCCTACTGCAACTATCGGAGAGCGTACACGCTGAAGATGGACAACGTCTGGCATACTTGCTCCGGCCCACCAGTCCTCATGGGAAGGATTTGGTGAAGGAGTTCAAAAATCCGTCGGTACGTGGTCCGAAACGCGCTAAGTCACCCATGTTTTGAAATTCTTCGTCACAATACAACTCCAGCGCGACACGTTAATGTCTCAGTATGAAGAGTGTATAGTGAGCCCGTGGGACGAGATTGCTGTTCGATATGTGATGGTGACGTCCCATGTCGCGCGGAAACGGCCAGGAGAGGCTTTCAACGAACAGTCCCAACTTATTTCGTACGTCTATCCTACTTTTGGACTCGAGCAGACTTGTGAAGATATACTACGCAGCTTATTCTTCCGGTTCTTCACCCAAAACACAGGATGGACCCTACCCGCCTTGTTCTCCATGCTACGTGATCTCAGGGACCTTGCCTTTGATGTGAGTTCCCTATTCGACACTGATATTTGCGCTTCTACATGTTCCGCCGGTTCAGGCCGACTTTCATTCAAAGTTCAATAGTCAAAACAGTGAATGCATGGAGAGCGCTGCGGGGGTTGTGGCGAAGGCATTCAGTAACTGTATGACAGATCGGTATGTGTCTCAAGCCCCGTCGTTACTTTGTTTCACTTACATGAGATGACTGTCTTGAGAACATCTCCGGCAGACCAATCTCGGAAATGGGGAATCTACTACGTTGTGGGTCTTGTTATGAAGTGCTACTTCCGTGTGAGTCTCTACCCCACTCTATTGCGTCTAGTGTTTAATATGGTTTAGGTCAAACGGATATCTTTGTCGAAAAACATCTTGCGAGCGTTGGATGCGAATCCAGATATACCTCCTCTGACCGCTTATCCTCGCTCACATCAAGTGTGTCGCGTCTTGGTGACGGCATGGCTCATGTTGCTAAAAGTCGACTACTGATTGAAGGTTACTTACCGATACTATCTCGGAATGCTGAGCTTCTTGAATGAAGACTATGCCAAGGTATTATGCCTCCTGGATCTACCGTGCAGGCCTTACTTATATTTCTTTACAGGCAGAACAGGAGCTTACGCTTGCATTCTACCACTGTCATATTCAGGCGCACAGAAATCAAGAGTATGTTCAAATACTGTCTCCTCACGCAAAACACGTTCACAGACCACATGCGTAGACGAATCTTGACGTGTTTGATTCCTTTACGTATCCTGCGAGGCCATCTACCATCCAGGATACTCCTGGATCGGTTCCCTGTCCTGGATGAACTCTTCTCACCATTTATAACAGCAATCCGCACAGGGGACATCACAGAATATGATACAGCACTTGATCTTTGGGAGCGTCGTCTCGTCGAACTGAACCTTTGGATCACGATTGAAAAAGCACGTGAACTCTGCATCAGGGGGTTGTTCAGACGCGTGTACGTCTTCTCTCACTCTCTACCCTTCGGTTGGCGATACTGAGTGCCCGGTACGCAGTTGGGTAGCATGTGACAAAAGTACACGGATTCCTGTGTCGATGTTTCACTCCTCATTACATGTTTCGGGAACTGAAGTTTCCGTGGACGAGGCAGAGTGCTTCGTCGCGAACATGATCTACAAGGGATATATGAGAGGTTATATTTCGCATGAGAAGCAGATGGTTGTGTTAGCAAGTACGAATGCCTTCCCGAAGCTGGGGGATCGACAATCCCCATACGCATTGCTGTAACACTGCCAGCCAACCAATATACATGATGTTGGTGCTATCTAGGATGGGAGAACAGTCCGTCTCCACATATAAGTTATCCGTCGATGCCCGATATTATTTCTCGTACTTCACATCATCATGCAAGTCGAGTTTTGACGAGTCCACCTCCGAGTTCGAGCAGGATGTTTCTGGTTCACGATCAGACAAAGAAGTCGCATCACCTTCTTTGCAGGGACAGTGCACGCATGACAGATGATGCGATGATGGAGGAGTCAGCGCAGACGATGTGATTGAACGCGCGATGTCCATCAATGACGTCCTTAACAGACTGTAATTCCTACGAGACGACGGACAACTCGTTCTCATGCTCCTCCCTGCCGCTCACAAGCAGTCTGAGCGTCTCCCTGTCGCCTCGGGTTCTGCCACAGTTGTATCTATACGATTGACAATACATTTTTTGAGAGCCAATTCAGCTTGAAAGGCTTTTTGAGCCAGCTTCAATGGGGCCCAGGGAGTATAACCCACGTTTGAAGATGCGTTCGCCCTAAATCTCTGTTCTGTGAAGGGTGTATCACAGCTAGGAAGGTAGAAAAACTCACCTCGACAACATCCTCGAAATCGACGCTAGTTGATCAAGAGCGATCTAGAGACTTCATAGCGAAACGCGGCTCAAGAGGGGGAAGGAGTGGCGTCGTTTTTGTATGGCTTGAACCTTTGTTGCGTAAACAGTTGAGCCTGTTCAATGGGCGTCCTGGGCTCGTCTTGTTTATCTTTCTTACAGCTAAGCCCTTACCACAAGCATACTACTGAACACCGTGCGCGCGGTAACCTCTCCTTGCGTCAATCACGTGATTGAAAAATCAAGTCACGTGTATGCAAGCGCGTTATTGACGGACATAATTGTTTGGCGTTGTGGGTCGGAAATGTTTGGTCCAGGTTCAAAATTCTTGAGCTCCGGCACTTAATTCCGGGCATTGCACTTACTTTTTCTTCTTGCTCTTCAAGACTTGACGCCTTTTTCTTCTCTAACGCAAAGCCGGTTACTTTGGCTTTTTGTCACGAAGGCTTTACGCCATCCCACGCACACACGCACCTTACGCTCGCTCATCAAGAATCAGTCAAGAATCAGCCACGATTGCGTCCACGATGATTCCTTTCATCCTTACCATCGCACTCAGTTTCGTTTCGTTCTTAGCTTCTGCATTTGTCATTCTTCGTATAGTGATTCCCATCTTGCCTCCTCACCCTTTGAGCCGACGAGTAGCTCCGGTGAGCTCATGTCCCGTTTCGGAACCGGTTGTCAAAATTAACATGCTGTGCACAGTCCGAGTTTGGACTCCCCAACTATAACTTCCGTTCGCTTTCAGCGGCTGACAAGAGCCATCTTTGGCTTGCCTCGCTTGATCTCCTGGCTTTGTGTGTGTTCATCTGGCAAGCCGTGTCTGAGTACTCTGGCGGAGCAACTGGTTTTGCTGACGCCAGGGATGCTGCCACCTCAGCCAGACTTTGGTTCGCTTTAACGGTTAGACAGAGCTGTCTCCTCGTTGTTTCAGGGTTGACGCTCGTTCACATCCGCGTGGGCCGCTCAGTATCATTCGGCCGCACGCATTGGATGATATGGGCCCCAATGCTACTCCTCGGTCTGACGTCCACGACACTTGCCGCGGTCCTTGCTGGCGCAGGTGTTACGAGTTTCTTCGCCGGCGTTATCGCTTATTTGGCCACTACTGCTGTTCTTAGCACCGCCGCCTTTGGTGGATTGGTCTATACATTAATTGTCATCAAACGCAACTTGACGGCCTTGAATGAGCCCACGGACAGCTGGCCTCCAGTGAAGGAAGTTGAGGATAAACCTCGGCCGTCTTTTGCCACTGAAGAGATAGATGCTCTTCGGGAAGGCAGTTCTTGGCTCACTTCTGACGCTGGCTCGTCACGTCATGAAAGCATGTCGAACTGGTCTTTCTCTACTCACCATACTCGCCAAGGATCTATGCGGTTCAATCCTGCTGCATCCCAACCTTCTTTGCAACCCAAACCGTCTCACTGGTTCACTCCGCCGACTTTGGGTACTGATCTTTCCATCCCCCCCGTGCCTCCGCTTCCGTCGGTCTATCGAGGAAACTCTTCCCCAACTTGTGCCGTGAATGAGGACCCTGATCCGTTCCGCCGTGATGTGCCAAGTCGTCCTCGCCTGGGATCCCAGAGTTCCTGGCTGACCTCACCTTCTGTTTCACAAGCTACTGTGTCTGCTTGGTCTTACCCCACAATCATAACTGGTAGTGCTGCAGAAGTCGATGCAGCACTACTTCCCCATGTGTTGCCTTCTCGCCCTGCCACTCCGCTATATGGTAGTGCCATGGACGCTAATTCGGCATTGCTCCCTCACCTATTGCCTTCTCGTCCCACCACTCCGATGACTAGCGTCGTTGACATCAACGCAGCATTGCTTCACCAAGTCGGGCCTTCTAGACCTGCTACACCTGCTTTGTCGAGCGCAAAGGTGCTCGGTGGTTATGGTTACACTGCCGACTCCGAGAAGGGCATTGCTTCACTGGCAATCACCGGAGGCGAAGTTGATATTTCTTACTCGAGATATGTGCTTTGGTTGCTTTCTATCTGGGTCCCCTTTGTCGGTTCATTTCTTGACCTCTCTCTATTAGGCTGAAATTTTGTTTTCAGGCCTTGTCTCTGCCTTATTTGGTTTCGGTTGCACGTTCAGGTCCTGCTGCAACAGAAGTCCTACCAATCATGCTCGTGCTTTCTGTGACATTGTCTGCTCCTCTCCTCGCCTTGAATATTCTCGTCCGTTCGCCTATACCCATTCCTACCGGACTGTTCGGTGCCCATGCCGAACCGCCCTCTGTCGTCATGCGTGCCCCATCCCCCACCGAAACCCTGGCCACGTACCTCCGTGAATACAAGAAAAGTGGCAGTATTACGGTTGTTGAGGGCCGCCGTTCCGGAGACGTCTGGGTTTCTCAAGGCGATGCGGTAGATGGAAAAGGGAAAATCGGCCGTGCCCTTGGGCTTATAGCCCCTCTCCCTAGACTTGCAGTCCTTCCACTGGATGGAGGGCAACAGAATGGTGAAATCACGCCGCCTCTGCCCATGCAAGAAGACACCTTTAATACTACCATTTCTCCCACCCCTCACTCTACCAACAGTGCTGAACTAGGTAGAATGCGCAAGGAGTCAAAGGCTTCTTCTCATTTTTCTGGCGACGAGGCTTTCGCTACTAAGATCATGATCGCTCAGAGGCACTATTCGGCTCTCGCTACTACCGTTGTTGTTCCCGCGTCACCGGAGAGGATGGAAGCCCCTGACGGCTTGCTGAGCGTGGCCACTGGAGTAGATGTCGTACCAACTATCACCCATACTTCGTCATCTCACCTTCGCTCCCGCTCAGTGTCGTCTATTATTGGTCAAGCTGTCACGATTGCTGACATCAGTGCACCTCCTTGCCAACCTTTGCCTCCTACACCTCCCAACATTCGTAATGCCAAGCAGACCGTCAAGCGACTCCTCCACAGGAAGTCCTACTCGTCCGACTTTTCTTTCGGTGCCACTGTCGATGATGATGTCAAAGAAATCGATGCACTTACAGCCGGCGTTCTACCACTCCTTGTTCCGGGCCTCAAGCTTGGTGGAGAGATGAAGATACGAGATTGGGAGGGGTTCTCCCCACCTTTGAGCAGCACGGTCACGAAGAAGAAGCCAATGCATGTCCCTGGGAAAGCTGCTGGAACTGAATTTGGCGTACTGGGTCGAGATGACATTGCTTCCCCCCAGTTTCAATCCACCCCTGCGCAAGGAAGGCAGGGTCGCAGAGGAGGGAAGGCTTCCGGACATAAGAGAAATCATTTCAGTCTTCCCAGGTATTTGTGATTTCACACTTCATCGACTATCACATCTAATCTTATTTTAACCTCTGCAGTCTTGGCCTTGGCAAGGATGCCCCTCATACATGGAAGAACGATCTGAATCGGGCACTGTCTACGAAGGTTGGGCAATATGCAAGCCTTTTTACTAGTGATACTAATTGGCGCAACACGGTTTGGGGAGACGAGGCTGTTCCTAACTTCATCGCGCGTCCGGTGACTGAGAGTCAAGTACAGCAGTACACACCAACTGGTGCATCACTGGGTCGTTCAATGTCCACTTGCAACATGGGCCTCCGAGTTGAGATTCCTCAAGGACCGCACAGTGCCAGGACGTCGCTTGCCACTCTTATCCCGCCTTCAGCTGCTTCGACTGTCACCCTATTTGAAGCTGAGAGTGCCTTTGAACCTACTGCCCAGAGCACCCCTTACGACACTCAGAAAGGCTATCCATACAGCAGAAAATGCCAAACCGCACCCATGACTCAGATCACCAGCTCTCGTCGTTCTAGTATTGCATACATCAAGTCCGACGAAAAACACTCCGAGGCCATTACTTCCGCAGATCGCAATACCTCCCCGACGACCCTTGCTTCTTCGGCGGTGAAGCCACTTATATCCAAAGCCAGTACATTACAGCGCAAGTCATCGACGTTGGAAAACAAGCAAACTATGCAAAGTGGCGGTCTCCGTCCACTTGCCCTCCTCAAAGATCGCGATTCGAATAAGGAAGGGGGTGCCTCCAAACTTGCTGGAACGCGACCGCTTGTTCTTGGAAAGAAGAAGCAGAAGTTGAAAGTGACACGCGACGAGAATGCTGATCCTAATTCGGGGGACAAGTACCTGAAGTTGCTCCAACTCAGACGCTCCGACTCCAGCAAAATGAGAGGCATGCTTCGCAGGGACGAAATATTGCCAACCGTGATTGTTAGACCCCCCTCGACCAACACAAAGATGGAATCTTCTTACGAATACTGACGAACATTTTGACGTTCTTGTTGAACGATTTTTTAGACTGGTGGAACAAAGCTTATCGCATTGCTTTCCACGTTCTGTTTTTCTGGATTGCTTGCGATCTTGACCTTCGAACTCAATTGAGTTCAACACTGCATTTATGCAGCCCTCGGCATTGAAATAATGTCCATACCTCTCCTTATGAACATACATACATATACGGTTTCATGCATAGTGATTGACATCTCTGCGATACATTTTGTTACCTTATTCCGATCGGTCAAACCTAGTAACTAGCTTTTTCCCCATGCTTACCAGTTTTTGTCGTCTTGCTACGTACCTATGCTGAAAAGCTTGCTTGAGTCACCTTTCGGTACGTTGTGTAACAACGTTATAAGCTTTCCGGGTTAGAATGTGTGTTTCGGGGGGCCGGGAGCGACAACCAAGTTCTTGTGTGTGGTTCTGACTACACGCAAAAGGGACAGTCCTTGGGTGAACAAGAGTTCACAGCTTGCACCGGCGATGGTCGGTCGCCCACGACGGGGATCTGAACTGCCCATCGGTTGTAT
>JBBPRD010000790.1:0-10191 GCA_038092855.1 Boletus piedmontensis | reverse complement strand
TTGACGGGGCAAGCAGGGCTACGTGGTGACCCGTCGGACGTCACATTCGGACTCGAGGTAAGATACTCGAGTTCTTTCAGAGCCTGACGCTGCGCTAAACACGTCCCTCGACTGTAAAATAGAGGTTCTCGAGCTCCTTTAGTTGTTCAAGCAAAAGGACCGCGGTGGCAATTTGGTGGCAATAACGTCGGGTCGTTGAGTGTTGGTGCCGGATGTCACCGTTGGCGCAGAAGATGCTATAGTCTTGATGGGGGATTTGAAGGGATTAAGTAACGTTGCGGCCACTCATCCGCAGAAAACGATACAGGTACTCGTGCTCACGATATTAGGTCGGCGTACCGCAGATTCATGTACCGGCAGTACGAACAGCGAAAATGGGTTGCGAGAGCCGGTTGTGGCGCTCCACAGACCTGCTTTGGACCGGCACTCTGATCGTCCTCCTGGATCCAGTAAAGACACTCCGAAACCTCGGTCAGCAGCCTTCACCTCCATCTTCCACTGAATAGGTATTACGAATGGCCGCGACCTTTTTGTTCGCGAGTCACTTGCTCTTACAATACATATGTGACCGACACATGTTACAGTGGTTTTTGTGTCGTCGCGGTCTTGGACTACGCAACGGTCTAGGACCTTCAAATTGCAAAGGGTCCGTTTGAGCGCCAGGTCTAGCTCGAGTCTATGCAATGTATTGGCCCGGTGATGTCGATGTCAGATCCGTTCAGTGGATGGAAAACTCATCGTCGATCCCGGGTTCCTTTCTGGGGATAGGTTAGTTTTTAGTTTTCCAGTCAGCTGCGAACGACAGAAGCTATCTCTCAAATGAAAGTGCCACGGACCTGGACCAGGCCAGGAGGATAATATAAGAGGTGTATGGTAGCAGAATAAAAGGAGGGAGGATATTCTACCAGGGTGGGAAGAGGCTAAAAGAAGGCTGGGAGACATTTTAGCGCGATGTATCGTGGTATATTGCGAAACAAGATGTCGTAAGATGTGGTTAATGACGGAGTCTTCTGGAAATGTAAGCCGTCACTGACGAGTATGGAGGGAAGCAGGAGATGGTGACAACGAAATCCCGGGGAACGTTTTCATGGCCCTGGGTCAGCGGCCGCGACTTTGCGATTGACATGACTGACAAAACTCTCGAGAATGCCACGATCGCTCCCGTCGACCCATTGATACACGAGGTGGCGACTGGTACCTTGCTGCTTCTCACCAACGGGATAGGGGCCTTCCGCACAAGTAATCCGACATTGCAAAATGATGGATCCCTGGGAAGTCCTTTCTGACAGCGGACGCGATATTTTCTTTCTCCGCGCGGACCGAGACCAAGTAATTTCCGTCGCCGCTGCGAGAACCGATGGAGCTTCGGTCGAGTCTGTGCGTTCCGAATTTACATGAACGCCTTCCATCGCTTCCAACACTTGGAGTAGTCTATTATACAGGAACTCCAGTGATCGGACATTCGTTACTTGTTGGTGGAGAGTCGTACGAGAAGGCATGATGCTTTGTAATGCTGGGTTAGGTATACGCGCCAGAGACTACGACGTAACACGCGTCAAAGACAACTCCGGAAACTGGTATATCCACGCACATCTGGAAGACGAAGGGTTCCGAAACCCCAAGCGATTGCCCATCGCCTAGTCTGCCCTTGAATAAATTCTGTGATAGCATAGTTATCGACCTCGATTTCATGCGAGGTTAGCCGAGCACGACGAACGAGAATGCAAGTCCTACCTGGTGCTCACGCAAAAAGCCCACTATTAAGGGAAGAGACGACATCTTCCCGAGCATCGAAGTATACCATCTGTATCGAACACTCGTTCAAAACCATGTTGAATACCTTGGCAATAGAAAAGACTGACCTGCATCGTGTTTTATAGTGTAGACTTTCTGCGACCATGCGCAGGACAAACGAGGCTTCGCCTCCGGGTGTCACCATCTCGTTCTCAGCACCTGTGCACACCTTGAACAAAAGGTCACCATGAGTTCTCGAGGTGCTGCCATAAAATTTACCGCGCTCGGTCCGTATTCCTTTGCTTCTGTCGATTGCGCGACTTCTTCCATGCTAGCGTAAAAAGGCGGATTGCAGATCGTGAAGTGAAACCTGTTGTGCAATCAGTCGCGCAGACGTTCGTGATCGCCATAATGGGGATGTACGGTAATGCAAGGGGTCCTTCTAATGTCTGCAAGATCGACTCGCTAGAAGACACATCCACTATGGAAATTCTGTCAGAGAGAACATTTCGTTCGACATTTTGCCGAGCCGATACAAGAGACTCCCTGTCGATATCTCGAAGAAAGGTGAGCCCCAGCTGGAAAGAGAAGCGTCGAGGGACGCTTGCCAGTAGCAACAAAGGACCAGTTTGGTTCCAAGCGACATGCCAACAAGGGATATATGGCGGAGGCTCCGGTTCCGCTGCTTCGTGGGTAAGAAGGTCAAATTCTACTGCACTGGTTAAAACGTACACGTCAATTCCCCGCACAACTTCATCACCAAGAACGAACGTCTTTATGATGTCTTGGACCCAGAGTACATAGTTCAACCTTAGAAATATTGATTAGTATCTAACGCTTATCAGCGCAAAACAAGGTGAAGGACGTACCGGTTTGGTACCTACGAAGACACGTACGATCACTAAAGTATATGAGCACCTCAAGAACGATAGCTTACAGGTGGACATAGTCGATTGTCAGGGAGAGTAAGACTGATATTAAAGTCTAGGTAAAGTAACGCCTCTGTTAACCGTCTATTACTCACTAAGCACAAGTCGTGGTCATAGCAGGGGTGTATTTTGTCTGACCTTTGTGCAAAGGCGCTCTTAAAATCGATGGTAGGTCCTGTATGTGTCAAGAACACGCTCCAATTATAATTATGGGGTTGTCCATAGTTCCAAACGTGAGAACATACTGTGGTCGGAGAGGCGGATAGTGCCTTGCGAGTCGTAGAAAGTCGGGCGGGCTGGCATATACATTGCGAGGGTGCATCATGACACCAACTTGAGCCTCTAACTTTGATGTTGACCGCGACGCGTGAGTCGGGGAGGAGATGAAGGTAAAGCGGCGCCACACCTGGGGCTGGTCATTATGTAACCCACCTTACAAGGCATGCGTTGTGGTTCGATTGCAAGCCATTTTGTTCCTAGTAGACACAAGCGCACTCCAAGGTTGGTCCGTATTCTGCTGAACAAAACTGCCCAGTTTCGACATGTTGACAGGACTTGAAAGACGACTCTTACATGTCTACTCATGACGTCGCCATTAGTATTTTAGGATGATTGAACGTGGTCAAGGCATTCTCACAAGCACTGCGAGTTTCACCATGCGGGACAACTACACTTCCAAATGCTGCAAGTGCAGAAGGTGTTCCGAGTTGCAAGATTTCCGCCAAGTTGCGGTTTAATACTAGCATCGTCCCCGTGAAATCAGCGTTCCCATTGTCCCTCTGGTTGGCTCTGGCTCAATGTAACACACCCGGCGAGACTGGTTGCTGGCCTTGTAATAGTAGCAGAGGGATTGGTGGGCCGGCGCTAGCCCTGGTAATCGGGAAGTATTGCACGCCCCTGGTCGAGATATTTAAGGCTGGTACAGCAGTCACCACCACCGGTGCTGGAGTCGGATTCTTTGGGAGGAGCACTATAGACATTATGGAAGAGCTAGGGTTGTGCGAGGATCTCGTTAAGATAGCTATGGGGCCTCCACAGGAAAATACCGGTCTGTTGAGATTTTCCTGTGTACTAGCTTCCCTATTCACAACACCATTCGAATTTAGGTCTAAGTTTCAGAAAGTCTGATCAACGAGATGCGTATCACTGGTTCTCAACCAGTGAGGACGTGTATTATACAAATCATGGTGTTCCTGATTTTTCTGTCTCGCAGGTAGCTTGTTGATGGTCCATAGAAAAGACTGGGTAGAGTTCCTCCTGCGGTAGCTCCCTGCTTCTTGCAAGATCCATGCATCGTAACTATTGATCACTAGGTGATGACTCGAAAAATTGATGGGATAGACGCTGATTTTATGTTGCCCTATCTCCAAGTACTGTCGCATGAAAAACACGTGGTTCTGCTAACCAGCCTCCTTCATCATCTGCCCATAGAACGTGAACGTGATCTTGATTATACAGGTCCGAGTGAACAGTTTCTGCGACCCATAGTGCCGTGGACCCAATCGAGCAGATGGCGCAGTAGCTGGGAGGGAGGTAATAATTTGCTTAAGGGTCGCGTGCGAGTCCGCGTCGCTCAGCTACAGTAGAGCAGCATGCAAGACTTCATGGTGAAACATCAAGCAACCACAAAACAACAGCTCCAGTGTGGAGGTGATAATAAAGCGTACACAAACTTAGCAATGCGGACGATTAAACACGCTTCCCGTTCATAGTCCCCTTCTTCTTCGCCTCGATTTCTGCTGCTTTGGCTGTACGAAGCAATAGTCCGTCAATGTTCGGACACAGGATTGGAGGGTGGAGACACAGACCATCCGCCTCCGCCTTGCGCTTGGCTTGTGCAGCCTCGCGCTCTTCTTTGATCTTTTTCAAACGAGCGAGATCTGACTTTGCTTCTTCTGTCTGGCCAGCACGATGAAGCTGGATGATCGGATGAGATGCGTCATTCAAGTCTCCGAGTGTGCCTGCTTACCTTCCAATAGCGATCCTTGGCCTCCTGCTTCTCCTTTGCCTCCCTAAAGACTCACGATCACGGTCAATGCGACCCAGACACACACGACGACCAGACAACAACTCAATCGGAACATCAGACTTACCTTTCCTTCCGAGTCAACTCTCTCGAGCCCAGGTCCGATATGTTGAGCTTCTTCTCGACGTGATTGGGGTTGATGAGATCCGCGTCCTCGCCATCTTCGTCGATCACTTGTTTCTGAGCCTGCCTCTCAACGGCTTGTTTCTTCTTGAGTTCACGTCGTTCTGAGCGCGTCAGTTCTGGTTGTGCGGCAACGCTCGGTCCAGTTGCGTCCTCCTCTTCCTCCTCTTCTTCCTCGTCTTCATCTTCATCCTCATCCTCTTCATCCTCATCCGCTTCGTCGTCGTTTTCTTCTTCTTCTTCTTTTTCGTCGTTCTGCAGGGCGTTCTTACGACGGGACCTAGTACACAACAACAATAAAGCCCGGACGCTCGCATACGATGAAAAGTACAATTACGATTTCGATTCAGCTATCCCATCGTGATCGAGTACCAAATCCCGACTAAATGCGCCATCCACACCGTCAGCCCGTCCGATCCCATCTCGTGATCGTCGCAAGCGCGCTCACCTAAAGTTTCTACCGCCACCACGCTTGGTCTTGAACTTCCCTGTCAATGAAAGCGTGTGTGTTGGACGGAGGGCGGGACAAATAGATAAAGAATCAATGTACTTGCCTGTTCCTCTAACCATTGTTCGTCAAAAGGGATGTGTTGGATAACAAGAAGAACGAGCGCGGTTGCAGTGGCGGTAGATAAGCCGCCTTTGAGCTGTCCTAGTCATCCCCAAATTAGGAAGTCACGACTCGCTTTGTTTACGTCAGCGACCTTTGTCGAGTCTGCCCGAGGCAGAGTCGTTATTGTTGAAACAAGACCAATATGACGACAATACCATCTCGTCTCGCGCAAGTCTCGCGCATGTCCAACAATCCTGAGGAGACTCGTAGGCGTGTCATTGATCTTTACAGAGGCTGGGTTCGCGCCGTGAGTCGTCTCTGGAGACCTTGGTGTGCGAATACTCCTTCTGACCACCACGGAAATGGATGCAGGGACCCGAAATCGTCTCCATGTACGCCATTCCGGTCACACCTGCCTATGTCCGACACTGCATCCGCCAAAAGTTTGAAGCAAACCGACACGTTACCGATCCACGCGCGATCGAGGTCCTTATACACAAGAGCCGCCAGGACCTCCAGGAGACCCTCAACTGTTGGAAACAGACGGACCATGTGATGGGTATCCTTCTTAAGCCGGACGAGAGGCAGCAGCGCACGTTTTTGCAAAAGTTTTTCGAGGGTGCGTGTTGCTGTCGTCGGATACCACGGTGTCGTGTGTGGGACGGGATACTGATGCATTGTGATAGGCAGAGATGAGGACGCTGTTCGGCCGGCTGCTTCTGGTGTCGTATAGCGTGCCAGATTGCTCATGTCGCATGAACTTTAGACAATCCAATATCTAGACCGTCTTTGCGGAATCCCCTGCTATCTGAGCGCATATCATTCACCATCCAGCGTCACAGATGTCTAGTCTTCTACAGACTCCCTCTGCGTATTCTACGGAAAATACTAAATTGCAACTGTGCCAACCACAAGTGAATGCTGGGTACTGATCACATGCAGCTCGCCACCTCTCGAACTTAGGAGCGCTCCTCCATGCTACTCACGAGCTATTCCAGATGTCCTTCGCCGGAGGTTCCGTCCCCGATACGAACTTTGCACCAAGCATACAAAACCCTTTTCCAGCACCCAATCTTATGTTGCGACCACGCTAACTATCAACAGAGCAGACAATCAGGTCACGGAGGTGGGGAGAACGGTGAGGGAGTGATGCCGGACGCAATCCGGAAAGACGTCTTGCGAAATGAGCATGGAACGCACCCGTTGCGTGATCCGCTCGATCCATCCTAATTTCTCTTCGCTGTCCGTCCCAGGGACACGCATATTGTGACTTCACCAACCGTCAGTGGGCACCGGCCCGCACGCAAGAATAGGTGCGAGGAAGGGGAACAGGAAGAACGTGAACACATGCGGGGAGGTGTATGACATCGTCCTTGTGTTAGCTGTCCGGAAAGATTGCTGCATTCCTTCGAGCATGACACCTCCACACCTGCGTTGACTGATCGCCCGAGAAGAGCACGATACCGACACCCGTCTCTGCACAGCATTGCTCAAGGAACGTGAGCGTGCCAGTGCGCCAACGGGTTTAGTGCTCGAGAAGCGTGGGCTTTCCGCCTGGGTAGCTACACTCAGGGGCGGTGATGTATCACGTTCTCTAAGGTGTGAACGGCAAAGCCGGGTTGTGTTCTGGTAGAGAAAAAAAAACAGGCAAATATCTGCGGCAGTGGAGTAGCCATGTTGGGTACAGTATTCGTGAGTTTGACAGGGTCGACGGCAGGCTTGGTGGAACTATGGCTGCATGCGTAGGTGTATCCGGGTCAGGAAGGGCCAGAGCGAAACAAGTAACTTAAGGGGGTACTCCTCCGAGAGAAGACGGGCAAGTCGGAACGCTCGAGAGTGTCGAGGGACATCAGGAACTTGATCAGTCGTACGTGCCGGTGTATTGCCATTACGCCGCCTCTTGAATATAGATACGTGTCTGCTGCTGCTTGAATCAGCGAGAGACGAGGGAGAGAACTGGGCGCGGGTATCCTTGTTAATGAGGACATAAGCTCGGGATGGCCGTGTTCAGTTGGCATCGGTCGGGTGTACAGCCAGTACATGACATTGACATACAAGCGCACCTATATATCCTCGCGTCTATAGTCACATGACCGAATAACACTATCACGTGACACAGACGTGCACTCAACCCCTTGAGCTTTTATTGGAAGGGACGCGACGATGCTCCCGCCCGCCGTCGTGGAACAGCAAGCCAAGCTCGGCGTCTCTGCAGAGGAAAGCAAAGCCCAGCGTCTACAACGACAACAAGCCCGCTTTCGGGACCGCGGAGGGTCAGTGTCCGTCTCATTTTATTCGTCGTGCCGTGCATTGACGTGCAGCCCCAACATGACAGGGTATTCGTACCGTCCAAATCGAACCCGCTTGTTGATATCCTCCTTGCGCGTACTGTCTCTGGTGAATCGCCCTCCAAGGCCGGTCCAAAGGATGTCGCTGCAAAGCGTCTTTCGCCTGCCAAGGCTCGTCAGACAACAGCAACCCAGAAAGCCGTCACCAAGGGAAGTCAGGTTGTAGCTGGTTCGTCATCGTGTTTTATATCCGACTTCATAGTTTGAGAATGCACACAGAGAGTTCCAAGTCAAAGATGCCAGCGTCTCGGAAGCGAAAGGCGAAAGTTGTTGAACCAGAAGGTGAGATCTGGCTTGCCTCGGGTTTAGTTCGACGCGTATAGACTTGCTTTCAGCCGACACGGCCACAAGACCTACTCCGAAGCGCCGTGGCAGGCCAGCGAAAGGCAAAAAGAAAACCCCGGGTGCGTCCCCCTTTTCACCCATATGTCTCATCCTGAGACTTCTTTATCGCAGACCCAGACTCTGACACAGAACAAATACCTCTTTCCAAGTCCAAGTCCAAGCCAAAGCCTACATCGAAAGGGAAAGGCAAACAACGCAACGCTGCTCCATCTACCTCGGACGGAAATCCGAAATCGAAGTCAAAACCACGAGCCAAAGCAAAATCAAAAGTCACAAAGGAAGTGGTGGAGGTACTCGTTTCGGGTACGTGTTTGATCCTCGACACAAGCTTTCGCGTTCTAATACACACGCATACAGATGATGATGAAACTCTCGTCGACGCCCCCCATAAACCCAAATCCAACCCTAAGAGGAACACACAACACGAGGGCGATAGCGGAACTGACGACGATACACCAGTTGTCAGAAAACGGGCTCTACCTCATGTCGATGATTCGCATGGATCCGGCTCAAACACCGCCACGCGTGTCAAGATAGAAAAGGTTGGAAGTACAAGAAATTCGCGGAAGAAGACATTGGAGAATGGAGAGGAGATGTCACAGGATGGCAAGTATCCCAAAATAAACGCAAAGAAACCGCTGCTACTGCCTGATGACGAGGACGATGATGATATAGCAGCGTCCCCCGCTAAGAAACGAAAAGTTGCGAACTTGACATCCGCGAAACCCACAAATGACAACCCGCCGGAACCTGCGTCGCGTACGACCAAGAACGTCAAAAATGGAGAAAATCCCAAAATTACGGGTAAAGGGAAGGGAAAGGGTAAAACTAGGCCTGACCAGGACGTTGTCGAACCAATGGAAGAAGACTACAAACAGCCTCCCGAGCGCGTCTCCAAACCGAAGAAACGGAAAAAGGAAGATAACAATGACGACCGGCCTCGGAAAGTTGTCAAATTCTCTGAATCAGGGTACGCCTTTCATCATGTTACACGACGAACGATTTATGTTGACAAACCCGCGATCTAGTCTTCCCCACTCGTCGTCCCAAAAGTTGAAAGAGAATCAGTCCGACGGGGGGCAACAAAGTGCGGCCAAGTCAGGCGTCAAGGACGAGCCCGATAACGCACCGCGTCTAAAGCTGGCCGCAAAGCCTCCTTCCCGTGCAAAGACATTAAAAGGTCCTCCGCGTGAGGTGCTCGAGCGGATCAAGGCGAGCGCAGCGCGACATTTGCGATGTGCAGACAGCGAACCGGACGAGCTGGATTGTCTTTCGTGAGTATAGTCGTAGATGTGAGGAGGACGTGAGCAAAGTGGACCCAAGGCTGCAAGTCCGTCCCGCTGGTGGACACACGCGCAGTCCTGATCATTGTGCATCTCATCTACACCCTGGTCATTTCCGACTGTCTTTACCACACCGTCTACAATTCTGCTCCCGAACGTCGTTTTCAAACACCACCCGCGATGTGAGGTCGACACGGAACCGGGAATGACATCCACACTACTAACGATCTAATCTGATCTTTGTATTTGTCCTGCATTCTTATTATCATGTATGTATTTTGCTACACATTCAACTTTTGCTGTCTTTGCATTCAGCCAGGTTATGGGTGATCTGCACTTGTGGTGGACAAGGTGTGCGTTTTCGTCCAGTGACAAGAAGTTGAACATTTGCTTTGCTGTCCCCGACTCCCTTAAGGGAGATTCTATCAGCGAGAATCGTTTCTAGTAAAATGATCCTGCAAGTCCGTTTGCTTGAGACAGTGAGCTGCTGGGCTAACGATACTCGTACCAGCTGGATGATGGACCCAGTGATTTGGATTGACGTATGCGCGTAACTCCAGTCTGCTCCTTGGAACGAAGCTAGTATAAAAATCTGCAGAGCAAAGCAAAGAGGAACTATAGTACGTATGTAGTGATAGCCTTAGAATAAATAGCAATATGAGCCAAAGGTCCACATCCACGTATACACCTACGCATGCACTTCGTCCAGTCCGTTCGACACCCTGATCGCGTCTGGATCCCACCCCGACTCCTCGCTCCGGTGCTTTAATCTTGGGTCGACCGTCGGCTGCTGCTGAGGCGGCGTGATGGGCGTCAAGCTCACCGACGCGGACGGATGGACGTGCGAAGA
>JBBPRD010000789.1:0-10197 GCA_038092855.1 Boletus piedmontensis | reverse complement strand
GCTCAGTCCCATTTATCCACTTTGTATAGAATTAAGAGGGAGTGGGTTCTGAGCCTGACAACAATGCTAGGCTCCATGGGATTTGGAGCCACATCCTGAGCAAATGTGGAGAGCACAGTGGGTTTCCATGCATCCATTGGCTTTTTGCCATTTAGTGCAGAGCTACTTGCCACTTGGTAAAGAGGCCAACCCCAACACACTCTGAGTAGGTCTCATTTTTGTCATCCCAGGTATGGGCCATAGCACATTGTATAATGTCATGTTTGTGCCTTCTGAGACAAACTGCACAGACAGAGAAAACAAGTGTGACAAAATCAATGAGCTACTGTTGGTTGAGGCACAAAAGGAACATGACTTCTTGGATGCATAGCTGGAGGTGTCCACAGGAGATAAGATGGCTTGCTTCTGCGCAATGCTAGCTGAGCACAAGTGGGGTATAGCAGATGAGGGCATGGAAGTGAATGCAATTGTCACTCATGTGTGATAGTTTGCTCAGTGCCTGTTGGGTGGCAGGTGAAGAATGGGGGTGGGGGATTTGAATGGGTTCAGTGACACACATTTGAATGCATGTGGGAGGTTCCAGTGGACATGTGTATTGCATGTGGTTAAGACCAGTGGATGCAGGGAAATGAGTACAAGGCAAGGTCAAGTAGATGCATTGCTCAGTGAGCTCATGGGGGAGGAGATAGCAGTGAAACTCACCAACTGGATTAATTAATACTGGTCACTGTCAACCTTTTGGACAAGGCAGGTGTGAGTGTCAGCAAGAACTTCTTCATTTACAGTATGATTTTGAGGTTGAAAGCCTGCAGACCAGAAATGGTGGCATGCCATTTCCACCACCAGTTGCCCTGGTATATGAGAAGAGCACACTGCTTGGACTCGATGCGAGAGTTCCTCCAATGGTGCCCTTTGATGTTGGACCAAAACTTCATGTGCATGTCGACATGTGGCCATTGCCAACCACAGTCGTTCATGGCATCTACCATGCGTAGGATTGCTTGGCTGAATTGCTCGAAGGATAGGTCTTCATCTTTGACAACTACTGATTTGTCCCAAGCGAATGCTGAGGGCACAAAAGAGTGCGAACCGTCTGCAGCGGGCACGATGATTAGTGAATTGTCGTGAATCAAGTAGGCAGTGGTGCGCTCAGCCTCATCAAGGCCGGCATTCGTGAAGTACCATAACTCGCAAAAGCAATGGTTCTTGATTTTCCAGATGGCGACAAGGGAAGGGAGGATAAGCAGATCAGATGCGACCAGGCAGTCTGGGATGGGAGCAAATTTGATCTTATGCTCCTCTTTGAGCAGTTGAGCTTCTTCATCTTCCTGTTTGGCATGAAGTTGATTGACCTGCTCCCTGGCAGCTTCTTCAGCAGCAGCGGCGGCTAGTTGGCGCTGCTGCCAAAGATCTCTATCTCGGTTGTTCTTGAGGGTCCAGAGGTTCCTCAGAGCGTCGGTTGCTTGCAGCAGGGTGAGGCCAGCGTCGATGAAGATTTGCTGTTCTTCATGGAACTCGTCGGCTGTGTAGTCGGGCAATTGCACTAGGTTCATGGGCTGTCAGATGATGGATGATTAAGTACTAATCTAGTGCAGTGAAGCGAGAAATTCAACGAGCGACTGGAACGCTGGACTGACAGTCAGCGAGTTGGCAACGGCGAGATGCGGCGAGAGAGAAGAAGCTACGCCACCCCGCTCGCTCTTACTCTAGGAAAGCCGCGTGCCGTGGACTGTCAGCGGGTAGACACAATGGATGGATCAATATTTTAGACCGACCTAAATGCTGTATGAAATGTGAACCTGGTGGTTTATTTCAAGTTTAGCTTCGCCTTCATCACATTTAGGCCAGTCCTAATGATTGATGCAGCCGTTGTGAGAGTAGGGCTCATTTTTTCCCACACCCTTATCGTCCATACTCTATGTCATCGTCACGGTCAGCAGAAACAACCTACGAAACTCAAAATGACCAGCGACTCGACGAATTGCATTCGAAAATAAGAACATTACGAGGTGTATGTATTTCCTTACGAGCAGGAAATTCCCGCTGATCTGTCCCACAAGGTCACCACGGACATCTATGATGACGCAGAACGCCAGAACCTAACTTTAGACGACACCGTAAGTGAGGACAGGACAGCTTGTCAATCCTTGTGTTTCACGACGGCTGTATAGGGAAACACGTTCTCTAGCCTCTCTTCTCAACTTTCCCACTCATCGCACCGAGCCGCGCAAGCATTTGGCCTCGTTGGTGCTGGCGGTGTCCGTCAAATACGCATCATTATGTACGTTGTCGGCGGTTCCCTCGCGCTCTGGTTTTTATGGTGGACAAAAAGTTTTTGGTGGGGCTCAAGCGGTAATGTTTAGATGGTCTTCGTGCGTGATTTTGAATGCGGATCCTGTTCACTGCGTCGCTAACTTGATGGGGAAGGCACGATTCTAATACAACCTATGCTGTACATGTAATGCCGAACTATTTGCCTGCATTTATTATCTGGTTGGTTTAACTTTTCATTCATGTGACGTCGCAGCGTCCCTGTGGCTAAAAGGCCGGTCTCGTAAATGCCAACCGGTTGCACGATGTAGCCACCCAACGATCCTTTGTCCATCATGCCAACGGATCCAAGCGGCGTTCTATTGTGGCCTATGCCAACTTTTGCGCTAACTGGTTTTGTCGAGCATTTACTTTGGGGAGGCACAAGGCGATTCAAGCGTATTCGGGCTCACCTCTAGGCAAGTGTGGGCCCAGAGATATCTTCCACCTCATCGATATCGTGGATCTTATGCGAACACGATTATTGAACAGGTCGAACAATACCGGTCCAATCCGAACGCATCCCGGAGGGCCTATGGCGATATTGCATCACGGCATGGGGGCGGCAGTACTTACGTCGGAACAGTCTGTTTCACCATAATCCCCTGATCCGACTGATCACGATTCACGGCCTCCGCCATTATTGACTTAGAGTGTCTGCGCGCTGGCGGTTCGCGCGCAGTCATATGACGTTCGGGTCATGACAGTGCAAATTGCACCTCGATACCGGGGATTTTTGGCCATTCTCAACCCGTTAATACGCCGACAGCTAGAGATAAATAGTCGGCCGTGACGACCAATTGACTACGTTATTAACTTTCCGCCCATCCCCTCGAGTTCATGTCTATCGCCAAAGGGATTGCCCTCGTCACGGGATCCGCCCAGGGTATTGGACGTGGTATAGCGCTTCGTCTTGCCAGGGATGGGTTCGATGTTGCTCTGAACGACGTCTCGTCCAAACGTGATCAGCTACGTGCTGTCGCTAATGACATTGATAAGATCGGTCGAAGGACACATCTGGTTCTTGCAGACGTGGCCGTCGAGGAAGAGGTCAAAGGAATGATACAAGGCGTCACGATGGAGCTCGGAGGGTTGGATGTCGTGAGTACTCCGTGTTACGCTCCCATTGAATGAGTTCATAACTCCCCCTTATAGATGGTAGCAAATGCAGGGATCTCTCACCTACCAGACTTGCTCTCTAGTAAGCTACACTCGTGAGCTTTCTGCAGTTTGGACTTACCGTTTTGTAGCCGAACTCGATGTATGGGAGCGTATCATGGCTGTCAATGGACGTGGGACTTTCCTGTGCTATAAACATGCGGCGGCGCAAATGATAGCACAAGGACGTGGAGGGCGAATCCTCGGCGCGAGTTCTATCGCTGGAAAGATAGGATATCCCTTATCCTCCGCGTACGCTGCCAGCAAATTCGCTATCAGAGGCCTGACACAGACCGCCGGTATGGGTCGTACACTTCATGTCTTGCTTTCCATTGAACTATACGATCGCATCAGCGGTGGAACTTGGACGATACAACATCACGGTGAACTCGTATGCTCCTGGTGTCATTGATACCCCCATGGGTACGTATCAACATGGTGTTTTGTTGCTGAGTCGGGCCTATGTAAAATCTGTATAGCGGCCTCCTTGGGTGGAGCGTTAGCGGCGGCGGATGGAGAATCAGTCCAATGGATCACGAGCGTAAGTTTTCCTACCTCGTGCGGCGCATGCTCTCGATGAACCAACTGTGTTCGTACACCGCTCGTAGCACTTGTCCTTGAAAGCAATCAAACACGACGGTCAGCCGGAAGATATCGCGAGTATCGTGAGTTATCTTGCTTCGAAGGAAGCACATTTCATCACCGGCAAGTATCTATTTATCGTTTTCACGTACATTTGTTGACACTCGTTTCGTTGATCAGGACAATGTGTAAGTTGTCGCATTTTCGTTGAATGAACCCGAGTCGGAATAGCGTGCTGAATGCGCTTGCAACAGATATCTGTTGATGGCGGTGTAACGATGTCTTAAAGTGAATTATGAAGGGTTGTACCCTCATGGATATGATGCGGATAGTCTTGTAATAGTCGATCCTACGTAGCCGCACCCATTCGACCTGTAGGGGTTGAATTTCAAACTTTAGGTGGTCCTCAGCTGGGACTCGTGGGAAATTTGTGAACCGGGTTCTTGACTTTGCCGCCAGATTGGTTGAACGTGAACATTTGAACGTTTGAACCCTTGATGAACGTTCGTTCAAACTTCACAAACTTGTTGCCGCATCACGAAAACGAAGCTTTGCGGTATGCTACAGCTGAATTTTACTGAGTAATTGCAGGTGTTGTTGAAATATCTACGCATACTTATACGTATCATCAGACACGTCGTGAGCTTTCTCGCTGCTCTTGTAACGAGGCCATGCGAGTGGGTCATCGATAGTAGGTGATGTTCCGCGCCACAGACATCCACTGGGGCAGACCTTGGTCAACATCGACCGGAGAGCACTACATGTCAACGAGTCACCTTCGGTCATCAGACAGGATACCTCTTGCCGCTTGCGTCCCAAATCCCATTTCGATACACATAAACACCGCCAACTGGCGCTTCTCTGGATTTGGACGATTCTCGACCCACCAGTACGGGTACTAAAGAATCAAGATATATAGTCGATTGTGGACACTAACTGACCACGTTGTTAACTTTCTACCCATCCTCTCGAGCTCATGTCTATCGCCAAAGGGACTGCCCTCATCACCGGATCCGCTCAAGGTATTGGTTGTAGCATCGCGCTTCGTCTCGCTAGGGATGGGTTCGATATCGCTCTGAACGATGTCTCATCCAAACATGATCAGCTGCGTGCTATCGCGGCAGACATCGAAAAGATTGGTCGAAGAACATTATTGGTCCCTGCAAACGTGACTGCAGATGAGGAGGTCAAAGGAATGGTGCAAGACGTCGTCAAGGAACTCGGGGGTCTGGATGTCGTGAGTGCCACGCGTTGCATCAGAGTGAAACGTGTTCCTACATAAATCCTCTGTAGCTAGTAGCGAACGCAGGAATCCTTGAATTAACGCCCTTGATCTCCAGTAGGCCACGCTCACCAACTTCTCGCGGCTGCAGCTGACACGATGGTGTTCTGCAGCCGAACTAGACGAATGGGAGCGGGTCATGGCCGTCAATGCGCGTGGCCCTTTCCTGTGCTACAAGTATGCGGCACAACAGATGATCAAACAAGGACGTGGAGGACGGATCATCGGCGCGAGCTCCAGCGCTGGAAAGCTAACAAAACCCCTACTTTCTGCGTATTCTGCCAGCAAGTTTGCTGTCAGAGGTCTTACACAAACCGCGGGTGAGGCGTGTGTTGTGGTCATCTTGTCTCTGATTGACATGGATTTCAGCACTGGAACTCGGCCCGTATAACATTACGGTGAACTCGTACGCTCCTGGTTTCATCAATACGCCGATGAGTACGTGTCGCCAGGACATCTCATCCAGAAATGTGACTAAATCCGAACAGCCGCTGGCATGTTCGATGGTGATCCAAGGTTTCCGAAGGCTGATTCGGAGATGCTCGATTCATGGAAGACCGTGAGTTATCCGCATCTCCCATTTATCACCACGTGATATCTAGCCTCATATGATCCGTAGCGCGCAGCCACGAGAGCCCTCAAATATGGTGGTGAGCCGGAGGATATCGCAAGCATCGTCAGCTATCTCGCCTCGAAGGAAGCACACTTTATCACCGGCGAGTATTCGTTCATGTCATCTCCATGTTGACCTGCTTACCGCTCGAGTTGTACCAGGGCAAACTGTAAGTGCCCACTTTTTTCATATTGGCCCGAAACGGCATTCTCTGACTCAATGAACGTGACATAGATCTCCGTGGATGGGGGAGCCGTCCTATCTTAGCTGAATCGATGGAAATAGATGCAATGCAGAATCTGACTCTTGTTATTCCCTAGATCTATATCAGATGGATGTTCTGAATTGTGCATTGCTTGCTGTCAGTAGTATACTAGCCATCTGTGGTGGTGATCCTCACCCGGGCGGGCTACCGATGGAAACCTTGCAAAATGAGGTCCGTACTTATGAGCCTGCAAATACTTAGATGCACACGTCGTTGCAGATTGATGGCTCTATAGTAAGTACTCTTGAACACTAAATCGCATAGATCCCTCTACTTTCAGTGTAGTGCTTTTTTTTTAATACTTTGGGCCACTTTGTGCCTGAATGTTACTTCGAGTTGTTAAAGTTGGGTCACACGTGTCGGATTATTCAATATTCAAGTATCAAAGTCAAAAGCGGGAGTGCTGCTCGTGTAAGTAAGGGAAAGAGCGCGCACATGAAAGTAACAAAGGCAAAGCAAAGTACCATATGTCACCAGTGCGGGGGGGAGTAAAATGGACGAATGGGCCGAAGAGTGAGGAAGCAGAAATTTCGATAAGACTGGAAAGGAGGAGAGAGAGCGGGAAGACTTGGGAGAGAGCGGGAAGACCCTTTTTTTTAAATTAGAAGATAGCGGTAACAAAAAAGGCACTTACAATCAAATATCGTATTCATATTCGGCTTCTTCAGATGTACCATCAATGGCGAGTGTGATCCTACCCTCTGCCTCATACGTGACTTTCAAAATGCTATTGAGTTCGTCGGGAGTACGAGGTTCCGCTGTAGCTGAGAGGGCCTTTGTTGCCACCCCCCAATTTTGCCCGGAGAACGCGGCCGTTGTAGTGGTGACTTTGGTGGCGGGCATGCGTATGGTGCCTTTGCCTTTCACGTCCTGTGGGAGATCCCCTTTGCTGATGAGGTGAAGGGCGCACTGGATCTTTGAATGGCATTATTAGTTAATGCTTGGAAGCAGCAATAGATTAAAAAAATACCGCTGCACCGCAAAGGCCCAAAATACCTTGGATACCGCAGTGGGAAAGCGCCGAGGTGTTGAGCTTGTTGATATGCACAAAACCTTTGATGGAGGGCAAGTAAGCGTGGGCGAGTAGTTGGATCATGAGTTCGGACTTGAAAGCCTTCGAGGGGTCGTCACAGTCGATGTCTTTGTACAGATAGCCGTGGCGCGTCAGCAAGACACCAGTTTGATCGATGATCTCCTCTTGGGAAAGGTCTGCGAAAAAGCTTGTACAAAGGGAGAGCGCAGTAGACCCAATGCCGTGGCGCCAATTGCAGAGACATTCATACGCCTGGTACCTCAAATATCAGCAGTTATGTGCCTGCAAACGGAGTAACTCACCACGGACACCATCTTATGCCGGGCAGTGAGCTTCCCCGCCATTTTAGACAGCTCCGGGAAAACGACGGGAATGATGTGTCCGAGGACACCCGCGATCTTTTCCTTGGGTATGTCCCACATGTTTGGTTGTGCGCCTGCCCAGAGGCACAATGTCGGAAGGACTTTACACTTCCATCTCTCTTGTTTGAACCACTCTGCACTGGGGCGATCAGTCGGGGGTGTGGTTGCAGGGCTGGGGTTTTCTGGTATGGCCGATGCCGTGACGCCAGCTGGATATGTTGGTTCGTATCAGCTGTCGTAAGGTGTCATGTCACTGATGGGAGGGCTTACCCAGTTCGGTTTTGACCTTTTTAGTGGGCTTCTCTGCGGAAATGGAAGTCTGAAGGTATGTTTAATTGATCATAAGTATCGTTCCCATGATCAACACAAGGCATACCTGTATTGTGGTGTGGACGGCCCTGATACCCACGCTGTCAGCCTCTAAAGGGTCTCCCCCGTGTCCTTCAGTCTCGTTTTCTTTAGTTTCTCCCCCACCTCCGACATCAACATCCATGGGGATGTCGTAGTCATCCTCGAAAACCGGGTCCTCCACCTCGGGCGAGGTGTCATACTCATCACCTGGATACTTTCTCTTGAGGGGACGGCTGAGGGGACGGCCTGTCTTAGTAACTTGCGCTTCCTGAGCTGTTTCCTTGAGCGGTACCACGGTTACAGCAATAATGGCCTGAAGGTGCAGTGACAATATCAGCAGACATGAATACCAAAAGTTGGTAGTTAATGACACACTTGGTCTGGTTTTCCAGTGCCCTTGCGGAGAGTAGCCCTTTCCTGGCTGACGTCCACCTCGTCACCAAAATCTCTGGCCAACTCTTCAACGGGTACATCTTGTGTTTGCGGTGGTGTATCGCTACTGACAACTATTTTCCTCGCCTTGACGACTGGAAATTGATTATTAAGAGTAGACGAAAGACTCGAGGTATGAGTGGGTGCCTTTCTCCAAGTTGGATCGACCACTGAACTCCTCCAATTCGTGATCCTGGAAACCAGTTCTTTCTCGTTTCTCGGGCTGTCACTGCGGGCGATGTTCCAGAAGAAAAGCGTTCCCTCAGTTAGTAATAGCATTATGTGACGAAGAGAGAGGTAAGCGAGCGCTGTACCTTCAAATCAACTTGCTGAAGCGAGTTTCGATGGGATCCGGGCTTTGCTCCTTTTCTTTTCTGGTATGACCCTTAATTTCCTTTTTTTGCTAGCCGCATCCTCCAATCACAGCTCTCAAATGGCCTGCGGTCGAGCAGTCAAAGGCTAACATTACAGGCGATTTTTGCAGATAAGTTCCTGCAGCACGCAGTGAGGCCATCAGCCTTCGTCGTCACGTCGATGGCAGACGCGGGTTTTCGATGTCGGAACTATTCGTTCCATCATGGTCCCCCGATCCGATTCACAACCTCCGCCATCATTTACTTGCGGTGTCTGCGCGCAGTTGTATGATGTTTGAATCGTGACAGTGCAAATTGCACATCAACACCGAGGATCTTTGGTCATTCTGGACTCGTAAATACACCGACTGACCACATTATTAACTTTCCATCCTCGAGTTCATGTCTATCGCCAAAGGGATTGCCCTCGTCACGGGATCCGCCCAGGACATTCGACGTGCTGCAGGGCTTCGTCTTGCCAGGGATGGGTTCGATGTTGCTCTGAACGACGTCTCGTCCAAAACGTGATCAACTACGTACTGTCACCAATGACATTGATAAGATCGTTTGAAGTACGCATCAGATTCTTGCAGACGTGGCCGTCGAAGAAGAGGTCAAAGGAATGATACAGAGCATGACGAAACAGCTCGAAGGGCTGATACCCCTTATCCTCCGCGTACACCGCCAGCAAATTCGCTATCAGAGACCTGGCACAGACCCCCAGTATGGGCCGTACACTTCATGTCTTGCTTTCCATTGAACTATACGATCGCATCAGCAGTGGAACTTGGACGATACAACTTCACGGTTATCTCGTACGCTCCTGGTGTCATTGTACACCCATGGGCCCGTACGTATCAACATGGTGTTTTGTTGCTGAATCGGGCCTATGTAAAATCTGTATAGCGGCCTCCTTGGGTGGAGCGTTAGCGGCGGCGGATGGAGAATTGGTCCAATGGATCACGAGCGTAAGTTTTCCTACCTCGTGCAGCGCACTCTCAACGCACCAGCTGTGTTTGTACACCGCTCGTAGCACTTGTCCCTGAAACCCACCAAACACGACGGTCAGCCGGAAGATATCGCGAGTCTCGTGAGTTATCTTGCCTCGAAGGAGGCACACTTCATCACCGGCAAGTGTCTAAGTATTTATTGTTTTCACGCGCATTTGTTGACATTCGTTTCGTCAGGACAATGTGAAAGTTGTCGCATTTTCGTTGAACTGAACCCGAGTCGGAATAGCATGCTGAATGAACTTGCAACAGATATCTGTTGATGGTGGGGTAACGATGTCTTAAAGTGAATTATGAAGGGTTGTACCCTCTTAGATATCATGGTTGAATTTAAAGCTTTTGGTGGTCGTAGCTGGGCCGACTTGTGGGAAATTCGTGAGAGGGAGACCCGGGATTCCCCGCGGGGAACCTCACTTACATGATTTACCAGCACAGCATGTAAGTTT
>JBBPRD010000788.1:0-10212 GCA_038092855.1 Boletus piedmontensis | reverse complement strand
CCGTTAAACATATCAATGGCACGACCAGCATCTTCTGCAGTCGCGAGGAGAACGGTGCCATAGCCGCGTGAGCGATTATCGGGACCGAGCGAGACGTCGGCACGGAGGACAGTTCCGGCACGGCGAAAGAGGTCCTTGAGGTCCTGCCAACGGACACGGTACGGAAGCTGGGGGGGGAAGGATGAAATGGGCCGGACGAGCGCCGTAGTGGAAAGGGAGACATACGTTTCCTACGAACAGCTGGGTGCGCGTATCGCGGAGGGGTCTGTCGAGGGGTGGGTGGGAAGAGGTGGCCATCTTAATAACTGCTTCGATGTCATCATTAGTCGGGGTTGATCGTGTGGGTTCGGGGGGAGTGGAGGTGCGGGGTGGAGAGGGCTGCGGACACGGTGAGGGTCAGGATGAACGGTGGAGAGGGGAGGAAACGATACGCACGGAATGGGACATGGGATTGAGGAAAGAGAGAGTCACCGTTAAGTCGACGACGGTGGAGGGAGAGAGGAAGAGAAGGACGAGTTCATGTACACGGATGCTCCACAGCGACAAAAACAGGGTCCCCACCCCGCGCCACCTCTACGTCAGACGTCATTCCCCCCATTATGGCACCTCGCCCCCTCCGCTGCTCATCCTCATCCTCGACCCAACCCACTCACAGGGCACAGGGTCAGCCCAACACCCATTCCCCCCCTTGTGCACTTGTCTCTGACACCAACTCAATCAAACTTAGTTACGAACTACGATCACGGTCATTTACTCCGACTCGTTGCCGGCATAAAATCACCTATCCATGTCTCACCCTCATGACTATCTCGGCCTGCTTTCGGTAGTGTACCCTTTCTGCTCGAGATGCTCGCATATACCCTGCGGCAAGCTCTACCGCTACCAGGGTCTGGGGCACCAGATGCTGCGCCGTGTCAAGTCTGAATCCAACTCCGAGTTCAGCAGTGATCAATCATATGTCCCATGAGGCGACAGATGACGGCTGTGGCCTCAGCCCCATCAAACTCACGTCGACTTGAGAACATGGTGAGCATGACGTCTTCCAACCACCCGCAGTATCTACTGAATTCCGCAGAAAACATAGCAAATTGAAAGCAGACCATGCAAACGTTGAAGGATCAATTCTCACAGAACACTATCTCTAATCGCAAAAGTTGCGCGCAACACAGGCAGAGCATTAGAACCTGGTGCGCTAAATGATAGATGTACTCTCTCAAATCTTTCCGATAAAAAGATTCCTGATCATCTCGCGACCTGTGATGCGCGCGGTATGGTATAGTGTTGGGACATCAAGCGTCGATGTCAGTGTGTCCGCAAAGCCGAATGGCAACATGAGAGGAATCCAGCCTATCATTCGCATGAGATTCCATCATAACAGCCACGGAAAATGGTAAAAAGACGTGCCTCGAGCATACTCCATTGCAAAACAACCCTCGTGCATCTTGTACTGTTTCGCAGTTCCCCGTGGCAGCAAGTGAACGTCTCCCGGTTTGTACCTCTCCATCTCGAGCGCACCTGGGGTAAATGCCCACTGCTCGCCAACGAGGATGTGGAAGTAATCATCCGCGGTATGCAATCCAGTGTGTCCCTCGGTACCAAGGGGCGTACCGAAGATGATAAGATATTCGGTGATGGACGCGTGAATGATATACATTGCACCCATCGCACCCCCAGCATTGTTGAATACCCATTCGGAGGAATTAGTGTTTAGCACAATTTGGTTGGACGGTTGCGGGAAGGTTGCAGTAAGGTTGGTGAGAATGTGTTGAATCATGCCTTGAGCGTTGTCGGGGGATGCAGCAATGGCGTCTCGTGCAAGTTCATGCAGGAAAGGTGGGTCTAGGACATACCACCGGTCCTGTAGCAAGTGGCCAAACCATTTTAATACAGGCAGAATTCAAGAAATGACTGACACACCTTGATTGAATCTAACCAACTGCACGTTACACAAAAGACGCCGAAGATGACAACTCTCAGTGCCCATTTTCTGAAACAATTTGCGGGGGACTGGGAAGGCTCCAAAATTTGGGTCGGGGAACGTGACTTTTCCGTGGAATCTCGTGAAACTGGTTGACCTGACATCGAAAATGAAGCTTGGACGCTACCCGCGAATCAGGCCGGAAGTGAAGGCGACAGAAGAAGAAAACCTCTCATTAAAGCCCTTGAACCGTACCATTCCTTACTAGCACGTGATCGATAATATCCCATGCTAGTACTAAATTGTAGAGAATTCGCTCTCTTGCGAGGATAAAAGAGATGAATAAGTACTATAAAATACAATACATCCTACACCATAGGGAGAAAGCAATAATCTAGCAGTGGAAACCGCCTAAACCTCCTGGCTTTCCTTCTTGCCCTTTGATGTTTTGCTGGGCAGTAGTTCAGGGTTGATAAATGGTACAACACCACCCTGCGAGATGACCACATCGCCAAGGAGCTTGTTCAACCTGGATACATATCAATAAATCTGATTCGGAAACGTGACGCACACTGGACTTACTCTTCGTCATTCCGAATGGCTAGTTGCAAGTGTCGAGGTACAATACGCTGTTTCTTGTTGTCGCGTGCCGCATTGCCAGCCAGCTCAAGAATTTCGGCGGCAAGATATTCAAGGACAGCAGCAAGGTAAACTTTGGACAGGGTAAGCTTAGATTCCAAAGGAAAATATTACATACCAAGACTCACCGGGTGCACCGTTCCCTATGCGCTGAGCGTAGTTGCCCTTCTTCAATAGACGATGTACACGACCGACAGGGAACTGGAGGCCAGCCTTGGCAGAACGCGACTGGGACTTGGTGGATTCACCAGAAGCCTTGCCACCAGACTTTGCTTTGCCGCCCTTTCCAGACATTGTGATTCACAGAATATTTTAAGGTTGAGTGGGTTGGTAGAGCGGTAGATGGTGCGACGACGGGACGAATACGGGGGGATCGAAATTGTGTACTGTCCCTTTTATACCCGAGCGGGTGGACGACATAAGGTTTACAGATCAACAAAGACGCGACGCGTCTGTGGCGAGTGCCAAACACGACCACACGTGTCTCAGGGGGTACATAGCTCGGCGTGACACTCCCTGCCATACCCGTACATCGCCAGTTATTGACGCGTTCTCTAAATTTCCTATCCTCGCTATGGCCGTCGCTCCTCCTTCCACTGCCTCCAAAGCCCCAGCCAAAGCACCCGCATCAAACAAGACCACTAAAAAAGCCGCCAAGACATCAGGTACAACCGCAGCAGAGGGCGAAAAGAAAAAGAGGCGCAAGGTTCGCAAGGAGACTTACTCTTCATACATCTACAAGGGTGTGTATATACCTTAGTTCGAATATTTGCATTTTCTCATCCCCGTTGCAGTGTTGAAGCAGGTCCACCCCGATACTGGCATCTCGAATAAGGCTATGGCCATTCTCAATTCTTTTGTCAACGATATTTTCGAACGCATAGCTACTGAGGCATCTAGTTAGTCTAGCTTCCATTTAGGCTAGTGCATTGAGCTCACCTCCCCTGCTAGAACTTGCTTCGTACTCGAAAAAATCCACCATTGCATCACGGGAGATACAAACGGCAGTACGCCTAATTCTTCCCGGTGAACTTGCCAAGCACGCTATCTCCGAGGGTACGAAGAGCGTCACCAAGGTAAGTCCATTTTGCGTTTCAGACGATTCTCTTTCTGACGATGTTCCAGTTTTCAACATCATCTGCTGCCAAATAGATGGAGTGCGCCTAGATTGTGTATTTACTGGATCCTATGCACGGTTGTATATTAGTTGTAATACTGGCGTATTCAATCTATTACTGTAATCGATCTTCCACAATTATCTTTGAATCAGTATCTTAATAGTTTCTAGTGCAACATTCCCACTCCATTCCGCGACTTCCAAGACCACATCGTCTGCCAACTCACTACATAGTTGTACAGTACTAGACTGATATCTAGACTTGCGTGGTAGCGGTTCAACCTTTTCTTGCTTGATGACTCTCGCTAACTGTCTTTCTCTTGCTTTCCCGCCGGTCTTCAGCTTGCGTAGGCAGACCGGTATCCCTCGTTGCTTTCATACTTGACCAGGTCCTCGCGAAGCCCCCGTTTTCGTGTCCCGTCCATCCCCTTCGTGCCCGCGACGGCCATCGTGACTGGTACGATTGACCTCTCGCTGAGGTCGCTCTGCTCTCCCAACTACGCAACCTTGTCGACGCAATCGTACCTTCGTTGGACGGACGAGACGCGCACCTTGCGCAGGCCATTGTCGCGCTTCTCCTCGACTCCGAACGGTCGCTTGCTTCCTCTGCCCGTTTCGTAATCGAACATTCTTAAGACAGTGGATCCCTCTTCGAGGTCCCCCCTATGCCACTATTGCCCACATTGCTTGTCTTCAACGACAGTTGTCTTCCTCGCAACCCCCCGTCGTGTCCACCTCTGGGTCTAGACCTACACTCGCGGAGAGCGTCCGAAACGCTCTCTTCTGGCCACGCATTGATGAACTACTTCACACTGCCTTATCCCTCTGCAGTGTGCGCACATCCTCACCTCCGCAGCACGACATCACAGAACTATCCCCATCTTGTCTCATCGCCCAGTTGTCTGAATCTCAGAACAGGGACAAGGACTACCCCCCACCCTTTGACGATGCTCTTCTGCCAGCGTATGATTCCGAGCATCATCCCTATCCGTATGAGCGCCCGCTTCATACGTCGCGGAGGAGCATCTCTACGCATCTCTCGTCGAAAAGATTGACTTTCCAAACGCGTTTGGCTGAATAATACCCTCTAGAGAACGTCTTGTTTCGCGCGCCGACCTTTTGCGGTGCCGTTACTCGGCCGTTCCCACTCGTCTCTTCCAAGTACTGGCGGTGCATGACAGGACATGGATGATGATCAGGGAGGTCGTGGAACAGGAGCGCTTCTACTCCTAATCTCGCTTCGCTGAGGTTTAAGGATAAATCTGGGAACGCCACTGGTGGGGCACCACAGAGGCGCCTGATATCGCGTATGTGGATGAGTATCACGAGACGCTCAAGCACGTCCATCTCTTCATCATTCATGCATCGCCTTCGAGTTCAGTCCCTAGGCGGGTACCTTTGGCGGAGGTTCTTCCTAATACCTCCAGAGGCACACATGGGGATCGCCTATTCATCAGCTCGCTGGTACGCCCTCCCCACCAATTGCGCCTTCAGTGTCCGCAGTCCCGGGTTCCAGAATGGTCCTTAGTCGAGGGGGGCCAAGGGGGTTGTTACCAAAGTAGCGTTCCGTTAAAGGAAAGCGAGGGCGTGGCCTCCTTCCAGAGTCTGAAACCCCCTCGTTCTCCCCGTTGACATACACGTGTGCTTCATGTTCCCTTCCTCTGGTCCCCGCCTTACTGACGCGGCATCGTGACCTGCATTCGGAATACCGGGAGGAGCTTATCGATGCCTAGATGTGTCACTTTGAAGGACAGGCCCTTGTGAAGACTGGGATGCATGCTGGGAAGGGGAACATCTTTGGGACCTGGCCGACGCCCGACGAGGCATTGATGGGAGTTATGTACTGTTCGGTGCAGAAGCAGTTGTGGGTGGAAATATCAGGTGCGTAAGGGTTTGAAAGGTGAGTGCTTATTCAATCGTGGTTTTCTCTGTTGTCCCTCGCATATCTGTGAACATTTATCACGGACGCTTAAGAAGACCATCATCGTGCTTCCACCGATGTACGCGTTTTCACTCCTTGAAACCCTGGCTGACTTCGAAGTGATGAGACGTGGATCTGGTTGATACAACACGTCCAAGAGTAATTCTGCTTCTCTTAAACAACCCTCTTTACCAAGGACAGTGTATTGGGGGCTACACAAGAGGGCACATCTCTGCCATTTATTCTCGACCTTCAAGATCCCATTTTGCTAAAAACAGTCATGCTTTTAGCACGGTGTCTATGCGCTGCTATCTTGGGCACCCAGCACAAAGATTGACGTACTGACATTGATGGTGTTGTAACAAAGGATATGGGTTGTTGAGCAACTCGGTCCCTTATCCACGCGCTGAGAAGCCAGCTGATTCAACAGCGCGAAAATCGAGATGAACGAGACACGAACACCACGTCGTGCTAGACTTTCGATGACCCGTTGTGATGCACCGTTCGTCCAAAAAAAAACAGAGTGAAAGGAGCAATGAAGTAGAGACTAAAGTTAGATCTCAGTTTTGCGGGCTGATAGTGTTCAGAATTTGCCAAGGCTTTCCCAGAAATCCGTGCTGTAGTACAATCTTTGATAATATTCCCTCTGCCCGTCCGCCCAGTCTGTGCAGCATTATGAAGGACTTCACATAGAGTGGTCACTTCGCCGATAGTCAAGGTGATGCCCCAATCCGCCCGGAATTCGGGCGTGATGCAGGTAATCTTGGCTGAGTCATACATCGTCCTTGATGTTGTCCCTTTTGTCGGAAACCTTCTGAGCGACTAGTGTTACGTGTGGGCCGATCTTCATAAATTCTGTGGAGTAATTTTTCGATTCCAGTAGGTTGATCCCTCGGGAAAGCGTAGATCATATCACGGTACACGGCGAAGCCCCTTTCCGGTGGATCCAAAACCTTGACCACAGTAATTATCCTGCTTCACGTCGTGGCCTTGTCTATGTCCGAATTAGGGTTAACGACCACGCACAAACGTGTGGGAATCTGCGCAGCGCAGCCCCCTAGACGAAATTCACTAGACCCGTCTATCGACGACTTGCATCATAGATGGGCTGGACTGTCACCAGACTGGCCTCTGACAGCCCGTGGTCACCGGTTAGTAGTCAGGATCACGAAACGGGTTTGTTTGTTTAGGTTCTTTGTCTGCGTGATTGTTTACCCTGCGTCACGGCGTAACCCAGATACCAAGGCCGCTAAAGTGGACTATTCGAACAAGGACGCCTCCAGGAGCGGACAAGGCCATGACATATGCAGATATGAAGAAAGCGGGCCCTACATGTGTGTCTTCTTGGTGATAGTAGATCATATCATGATAGCTCATGTTTTATTGGGAACAGCAAGTGAACAATCCATCCCAGCCCTCAGCCGGGAGGGTCCATGTAACTGTGCATATACATTCTCTTCGCTCATTCTGTTTGGTTCACAGTAGGTCACATCAGTGAGAACCAGGTAATGGTACTGTTTCAGTCATAAGTTCAAGTTACCATCATAGATCTCTTGCTTCGGCGAGGTCAATGAAGACGGGACACATGGATCTAGGTAATTTAATGCAAGGGGTGTGGATGCCAGATGTGATTCATGAACTTGAGACATTTTTCATGACAACTGAGGCATAGGCAGTGACACTGAACTGCGTACAATGAGCAATAAGACTAAATAGATGGGCTCACATCCAACTTCCACTTTCTGCTTTGCAAAACAAGGTATGGGATATGCAAAACCATCCGACCAAAAGTGGCAGTACAACATACACAACGAAATATACAAGGAATTACCAGTAGAAAGGTAGCTGGCATAGTTCAAATACTTTTCTCGATGAAAATGTCACTGAATTTGAGTGACTCCGAGGGCGTTGCGGGTGCAAGACTTTGGGTATGTCACATATTTGCCACGCTGACTAATACCGTGCCGTGGTCCCGCCATGAGTTCGTCGGAGCCAATGGCCATCTCCAGGTGGGCATGGCGCTTCAAATTTCAGACTCAAATCTCAGAAAACCCGGCGGCATGAGTGGCTCTCTTAGCAGGCTGAGACTCGGCGATGGAGTGCCGAAGAGGAGATTAGAACTTGTCACAGGCAGCCTCAAGTGTGACAGTCTCTCCTCGCCTACAACTCAAGAATCAATCCTATAGCCTCACTCGATTTTTATTCTTCTTCTTTTGTATGTGGCGCGGAGAATCCCTGTAAACTAACACATGGCCTCTAGGTTTCATCTCTTCAATCACGAACGTGATCCCTCGGATCTGGGAGTCTGATGCTCGGTCATTTCGAGATGCTTTATCGAGGTACAAACACAACATCTTAGAAGGTATCATTAATTCTTTGTCCTTTATCTGAGTACGTGAGCACCCAATGAATCCTGTAAATTTTCAAGTCTGTGGAAGGATGGGAACGTGGAGCTCTGAGAGGTTTGCATGACACGAGCTGTTTGCATAAAAGGTACAAGACATGACAGTATCTCGTTATCAGTATCAGAACTGAAACATCTGGGCCGGGGATATCCGCCGCGCAATCATGGGAAGTTAAATTTTTTTTCCCAGTAGCGTATTGTTTACCAATTCGTCAACCTTCTTGTTCTCCGAACAGATGCATCGAATCTGATGACGCGGCGAAGTGCCAATGTTCTGGTTATTTCGTTACTTATCTGGACCGTACGCAATGCCTCCAGGTTAGTTGAAATCAACGGGAATCGGCGAACCATCCTGTTGAGTCACTTACTAACGTACCAGGAACCGTGACACAGTCGAGACTCGACCAGGGAGCGAGGTTTCTGGAATACCACTAGAAGGGTTCTGGAAGACAGCACTTTACCTTGGCAAGGGCGTCTCCCTATATGACTGTCTTCTTAAGCCCTTGCTAGGGGTGCCAGCGATTACCGAACACCCCTACAACGTGTAGGTTGTCAGACCGACGGACAACAAAACGACTTCTACCTTGTAGCGCCTAGATAGGCAGATAACAAGGGACACGGGTTCCTAGTAACGCCGCCTAAGCTGATCTACGCCCACGGTGTTTGCCCGATCACAAAGTCGCAAAACCCCTCTCGATCGATTGGGCCACGTTATTTTCATCACGATGACAGTACGTATCCACAGCAAGGTGCTGTCACGGTGATGAAGTTTTTCCGATCCCGACTGACGTAGGTATGTAACTTGATGCTTGATCGTTGGCTGATACATGACGACGCTCACTCCGGGCCATAACTAGCTCCTTGTGGCGGCGGCGGCACAACAAGAGCGGCATTCACACCTACTCGCATACACCTAGCCGAACCATAACTGACGTGGTAGTTATACAGGGTCTGCCGAGATTGGTCCGCGAAAATGGGTACATCGAGCCCGAAACAGCCGATTGCAGGTACAGTACCTCTGTTGTCTGGGGGCAGACAAAGATAACCAGTTTGGTGAGCACCCCCTTGGCGATTGACAGCTGTCCCCGTGAGCCTCTCGGCTTTTCAATCCAGAAGCCGTCGGAAGTCCGAAAGTCGCACCAGGTTGTACCCTCGGTAGGTTTAGAACCCACCCAAGTCCCTAAACGGTCCTTGCAGTTGATATATCCCAAGATACATGTCGTCCATAATCTTCGCGGGAGAAGATAATGCTTAGACCTGGGTAAGATTTATTCACACGTCGGAACGTGTTTGGAGCCATTTCCGCGCAATTGATTCACAGGTACGACAGCTTTAGCTAAACGTACTTTCGTCCCTTGGGGTTGACTACATGTTAGCACACGTGTTATGCTGTCTCGCTTGGTACGAGGAGGGCCACGGTGTCTGCAAGCTATACTTGTAATCAATGACCTCACACAGGCGACGTATGTCCCTTCGGATCGCACGCTGGAGTAACGTTGAGGGGATTGCATTATCAGGGATGGCAAAACTCCACGCAAGTTGAGTTACAATGTCGCTCGAACACCAGGTCAAGCCAATATAAGGATGTGCTGCTGTAACTTAAGAGATGCTAGAGAAAAGTTCGAGTGCAAGATCTAGTAGAAACTTCGAAATGGAGGGTATTGTATCATCACGAATTGATCATGACCTTGATGACCATGTTTCCGTCCTCGTCTTTCCCGCGAGCTAATAGCTGGAAAGCGCGCGCCGTGTCCTCCAAGTTCAGGCGGTGCGTTACCAATTTGCCGATGCCCTTTAGCCCTCCAGAAGCAAGGAGAGAAAGGGCATCTGTGTAAGTATTGGCATAACGGAAGGATCCCTGGATGTCGACTTCACGCAAAGCAGCCGCTGACAGGGGCAACATAACATTCCGGGAGCCCATCCCAACGAGCATGACTCTACCACCAGTAACGGCAGCCTGTTTAACATCCCGAGTAAGCGTCCAATCCCACCCGGACCAAAGGCTATCATGCTTACATATATTGACATCTGAATACACGGTTCGGCGCCAGTGCACTCGAACACGATGTCAAAGCCGTCGGGGACTTGAAAGGCCGCCAACGCATCTGACGCATTTTCTCTTGCGGTTCGCAGTTGCTCCTCATACGTTTTGGGCTTGTGGGCGATGGACAAGCAATGTGTTTGGGAGGCGAAGCCGTTGGCCTTGGCAAAAT
>JBBPRD010000787.1:0-10216 GCA_038092855.1 Boletus piedmontensis | reverse complement strand
CAAGAGCTTCATCATCCTTGCTGCTGCTGCCGCTCTGGCATCCGCGACGCCCGCTGTGGACAGACGCGTCGAGGTACGTTGCCTCATTTCCTTGACAATTAAAAGAACACTCAGCGACCGTGCCGTTCTCCACAGCCTCCACCTCCCCTTTCCCGGCCCCAGAACGAAAATACAGCATGGCTGTCCCAACGAGCCCAGAGTCGATTGGTACTACTCGGAGTCAGTAGTGTCTCGGCACAGTCGGCTTGATAGTGAAGGCGGCCGGCAGAGGGGCCTTACACGGAGTGCATGCGACGGCGGGGAATCAGTTATCGCACGTGATCTATGTTAATGAGAATAAGATAATATACATCTTCGAGCATTATTAGCAGATTAGTATTTCTGTCACGCTCACACAGCACTCCTTGCTGTCCACTACAACCCTGTAAAAATAATCAATCTCAAACGTACTTTGGAAATGGAGGGACTGGCGACCAATAAAATTTTGCCATAGTATATGATCTAGCCCAATTCTTTTAATCTGCTTCACCCAAGCTATCAGCATGGACTGCATGGTCACCATGGCAGAATTGCGGCTCATTGGGTAAAAAGTATTTTGCTGATCGGTGTTGCTAGCAGCTGCTAATTGGATGAAAATCTTCTTGCCGAGTAAACAGTGAGCCTGACACCTTATACACTTATGCATGGATACAAAGTTGTTGTACCGGCACGACTGACCCTTCAGAGATCTGGTGGCAATATCTTAAAGTCGAATGCTTGAGTTCTGTAGTTATTGAAGTCCCTCCCCACTACTAGCAAGTTATCAAACCCTCTACTACCTCTGATTCTTCTGAGTTTGCAATGGTCCACGAAACACAGACCAACATAAAAATAAACTGACAAACAGTGTTAGACATACTCCATGTCTACCCTCCAGGTATGATAGTAGAATATCCTGACACCTCATCCTCAGGACGCATCAGTCACCTTTTTGAAATGGACCTAGCAAAGGACTGGTACAATCCATGCAATGCATTCACATATTCATTGGGTGAACCTCATGGTACAAGTTGTAACAATTCCATTTATTGTGATCTTCTTCATAATACTACAGGCCAGCTTGTGCCATGTTGGGTATCCCACACAACCTATAAAGTAGAATTAATAAACATCTAGCATTATTCTTATATTCACACAGGCCAAGGAAGTAAGATATGTGCTTACACAGATTGCACAGTCCTTTCTGCTCCATATACCCAAGCCTCTGTGGAAGTACACTCAGTACTGATAGAGTCAGTGACTGGATGTATTGTACCTGTGGAAGTACACTACAGCAAGTAAGTACAGGAACAGGTACAGTGATAAGGGATCTCACCTCAGTACTGATAGAGTCAGTGACTGAGGTATGTAGATGCGCTGTGGCATGTCTTATCTACATGCTTAGATAATGATGTAGCAGTCTGTTTGTACCATAGTCTATAGAAATAATACAATACCCCCCCTTCAAACAGAAGGGTGTAGTTCAAGTTCATGTGCAAAATACTTAGCCTTAATGCTAGGTAAAGCTTTAGTAAGGGTATCAGTGATCATGTCGCCAGTAGGACAATAAACAAAATGAATAGAACTGTCCTCAACAGTGAAACAAATAAAATGGTAACAAAGTCCAATGTGCTTTGTACATGCGTGATAACTGCCGTCACACATCAACATGATAGCTGACTGATTGTCCCCATATAAAATCGTCGGATGAGTTAGAGGGCGAAAAACTTCTTCGATAAGATGATGAAGCCAAAGGGCTTCTTTCGCAGCATGCATAGCAGCAATGTACTCAGATTTGGCAGTAGAAAGTGTGACAAGTTCTTGTTTCTTTGAGTCCCAAAGGATCGCTCCCCCATCAATGAGGAAAGCATATCCAGTGATTGCTCATTGGTGCTCCTGAGTAGCTCCATCAGCATCTACATACCCAACCAGACCTTTTGTCTGCACCCTGTAAGTGAGCGCTAGCGACTTTGTGCCAATGAGATAATGGTAAATGCGTTTAATGGCCTCCCAGTGTTCCCATCCGGGATTGGCATTGAATTGAGAGATGTATGATGTGGCAAAAGCAATGTCGGGTCTCATACTGGTAGCAAGGTGAATGAGGGAACCAGCAGCCTGTCAGTACGGAATGTTATGCATTCACACAATTTCACTAGTGGTTCGTGGTGACTGAGTCTCAGAGAGATGGACATTGGGATTGAGTGGGGTGGCGACTAGTTTCATGTCTGTGAAGTTGTACTTAGTGAGAATGGCATTGACATATGGTTCCTGGGACAGGGAAATGGTCTGCACAGTGTGATTGCACATAACCTTCATACCCAACAGCCAACTGATGGGTCTAAGATCAGTAATGTGAAAACATGAACTGATCTCATCCTTAAATGCCTTGATTAGTCCTGATGAACTGCTGGTTACTGTACAGTTGTCAATGTGTGATGCAAGAATGAGAATGTGGTGTGCTATGACAGCCACAAAAACTCCCCAATCAGTCTCCATCTGTGTGAACCCCAAGTCATGCAGTGTGTCACATAGCTGTCTATACCATTTGAGAGCACCTTGTTTCAAACCATAGAGCATGACACAAAGTTGAGCAATGAGATTGTGTTCTTCTTTGTCAAAACCAGGAGGCAACTCCATGAAAATAATTTCATTGTCATCAAGTTTCCCATCAAGAAAAGTGCTGTGAAAATTGAATACATCAACGTCCCAATCCTGCTGTGCCGCAACAGCAAGGATGAGACGGAGTAAAGCAAGGCAAGCAACTGGTGTGTAAGTCTTATTGTAGTTGACTCTGTATTGCTGGGTAAAGCCGCACGCCACTAAATGCACCTTGTACTTGTTGATCTTGCCCATGGCGTTCTTCTTAATCTTGAAGACCCACTTGCAGCTGACAACATTGGTACCCTTGGGACATTTGACCACATTCCAGGTATGTGTGTTGTTGAGGCTCTTTAATTCAGCATTAATTGCCTCCTTCCATTTAGGCCAATCAGCTCGTGTCTGTGCTTCCTCCACTGTAGTTGGTTCCAGGCCCTCAGCATCAGCATTCCTAGCCAATAGTGCAAAGACCATGCTGGTGTCATTAAGTTTCCACACTGCAGACATGTGATCATCAGGTACATCTGCAGTCATCACAGGACCTGCACCATCTACTGGCTGGATTCCCAGCAGGAATAATGACCTGTTCACTTGACCATTGTGAGTACCTTCACCCATCCACAATATCTTCAAGTATGGAGACTCAATCTGCTGACGAGTTGATCAATGTGATCTGTCGTCAGGTAGTTTTGCCTCAAAATCCAGGCCAAGTGAAAGAAGCCTTAATGAAATGATCTTTATTTGATACACTAGATATTCATTATTCTATTATTGTTTGCCTCTATACTTTCGCCAACCTTTACGCAAGCATAGACATTACTTTAGTCATTCTTTCATTATCTTATCTTATTGTCATTCATTATCTTATCACACTCGTTATCATTGTCATTCATTATCTTATCCAATTAGATAGTAGATCTCATCTAATCAGGATATTACTGTACTTTAGGTTATTTATCACTCAGATCTACAATTACATCAAGATCTATAGATATTTAGATTCATATCTAGATTCACCCTTTGACCAGGGTTAATCCTAGATCTTAGATATAGTTTCCCCATTTAGTTTATTTGTTATTTGTTACTCTTATCCAGAGATCGTATCTAGAACTCTATTCCATTGCCCAGTACCCGTACCCAGTACCCTGGGTTATATTCCATATACTTATTTAGTTGGTTCCCTTTTCCACTTCGTTGCCCTTTGCTGTGTTACCCTTGACCTGATACTTGGTCCATGCGCCGTTACTTAGCATATATAAGGGTAGTACAGGACATTTATAGTACTTATGCTTGGAATTGCCTTTCTCTCTCTTGAATCCTAGGCTTAGGCTTAGCTCTTGAGATATTAGGCTAAGTTAGTTCCTTTCACTTAATATCTCAAGAGTTGAGCCTAAGCCCAAGATTCAAGAGAGAGAAAAGGAATTCCAAATGTAAGGTACTTTACAAGAGATGTCCCTACTTATATACTAAAGAGATATGAGCATGGACCATGAAGTGGTAAAGGGATCCAGGCTAGGGTAACTAAATAAAGGAGATGTAACTACTATATAAGGATATGGACGCAAACCCTGGGTAACAGAATAGAGTTCAATGGACGATTTCTGGGGTAAGGGTACGAATAACCAATAAACTAAAGGAAGAAATGATATCAAGGATCACAGATCTGGATCTACAGATCTGGATGAAGAGCATATCTAAATATGCAGATCTATATCAAATAGAATGGGACAGATCTTGATAGAGATACGAGTATAAGCAGATATAGGGTTGCGGGGAATATATGCCTTGTATCGGGTAATAAGATGTATCTATCTGAGATCTGGGATAACTAATATATAATGTAATCTCAATAACTAAAGGGCACACAGCAGCCACGTTATAATCAAGAGAATACAGCCTTGGGTTTGGTATCTTGGATTATGATATCTATCATATGATACACCAAGTAACGTGATGTATCAGCTAAGCAGTGAAGCTAAGCGACAAAGCTTGCAATAGGGGTAGCGGAAGTGTAGAGCAAGCGATGAATAGAATAACGAATATCTAGAGTGTCTTGCAAAGATCGTTTCACCAAGGTGATCTGGTTTGGGAATGGCTGGTGGTACAACTGGTATTGGTGGCATAGCAACAGGAAGTGCTGCAGGTAGTATAGGTGTAGGTGCATTGGGTACTGGTTCGGGTTGACCAGGGTTCTCATCGTCACCAATCTGGATAGACACGATTTTATCTTTATGCTTGAAAGTAACATTGCGCTCAACAATGACAGTGTGTCATGAAGGAAGATAGATCCGGTGTGCTGTTGATTCAGAATTGTACCCTACCCATTGACCCTCACATGCACAATCATCCAACTTTGAACTGGTCTTGTTGAGTACCCAGCATGGTGTGCCCCATACATAAAACAATACTTCTTTGATACTCTAGATATTCGCTATTCTATTATCGCTTGCTTCTACACTTGCACCAACCTAATCGCAAGCATAGACATTTGTTACCATTAGTTATCACTCCTTTTTATCACATTGATTAGTTATTTATTTAGTTATCCGTTAGTTCTCAGACAATGCTGATATCTTATCAAATCAGTACCTTACATGCCTAGATCCAAGATCTATCGCGTTCTCCCTAGATCTATAGATCAGATTGATCCTTTCATTAGATCTATTAGATATTCATTTCTCTGTTTAGTTTATTTGTTATTTGTTACCCTTCTCCAGAGATACGTCATAGACTCTATTCCCTTACCCTGGGTACAACCCTGGTTATATTCCGTATCCTTATTTAGTTAGTTACTTCTTCCTTACTTAGTTACCCTAGCCCATACCCACAGCCCCGATACTGGTCTGTGCGCAGTCTCCTAAGGTATATAAGTAGTGTAGTCCTCGTGTATGTTCCTTATGCTTGGAATTCTTGAATGCCTTTCTCTCTCTTGAATATTGGGCTTAGGCTCAACTCTTGAGATATTAGGTTTGGTTAGTCCTTTCAATACAGGTAAGTCCCCCAGATGGGGTTTCTTCCCATATAATATCTTGTATGGTGTCTTACCATCAAGTGCGTGTGTAGCTGACCTATTCTTGACCCACATGACATGTAATAGGGCTTTGCCCCACAGGTTCTTTGGTAGACTGCTCACATGCAAGACCATGTGCACTCACTCGACAAGAGTCTGATTCAAGCGTTCAGCAACTCCATTGTGCTTGGGTGTATCATGGGTGGTGAGCTTCCATTCCATTCCTTGTGCAGCTAGGTGTTGAGAGAATTCAGCAGACAAGTACTCCCCCCCATGATCAGAATGAAGGCATTTAACAGAGGTGCCATGCTGAGTTTTCAACCAAGACTCAAAATGGAGGTATGCCGAGAACATGTCAGATTTTGTGAACAGTAATGAGACACATGTATAGTGTGTATGGTCATCCATGAAGGAGCAGTAGTAGCCATGTTTACCAGGGGTAAGGATTGGAGAGGGTCCCCAGACGTCGGTATGCACTTCATCACCAAGGTTCATGGTGCAGTTCAGCTCACGGGTCATCCCGATGGGCTTGTGCGCTGCCTTTCCATATTCACAGGAGACACATTGTCCCATGGAGGTGTGGTCTGGATGCAGTGTCACGCCAGTAATCATACCTTTCACCAACATATCGCAAGTCATTGAAACACCAATATGAGACAGATGAGCATGAAGATCTGCCAAAGTAAGCTGAGTGTTGCTCCTTGCAGTTGCAGCATAAGTGTTCTGTGCTCAATATAACCTGTTTGCAACACTAACTGTCCCAAGGAGATGCTGGTGGGGATCAAAAATTTGACAAGCTTCCCCATCAAAGACTGTGCAACAACCTGCTTGCACTAGACAGCTAATGGAGATGAGGGTGACACACATGCTAGGTGCATACAACATGTCCTTCAGGAGGATATGTGAGCAACCATTTCCGTTCAGTAGATAGATCAGCAGATCACCTGTACCAATAGCATCAAAAGTCCCATTATCAGCTCCTCTGATTGGTCTCAGTGTTATCGACATGAAGTTCAAGAATTGGTCACGTGCAGGGAACAGATGCTGTGAAGCACCACTGTCATAGAGTTCAGGGACATCTGAGGTACAAGCCAAGTAGGAGTAAAACTCTAATTCCTCTGACTCTGACTCCAGAGCAGGTGAAATGGCCAACCATGCACAGTTGGGTTGGGGATCAGCGTCAGTGGTATGTGCTGATGTCAACAAATTCCCCTTCCCATCTTTAGGTTTCTTCCCATGTGACTTCCAGCCCTTCAGGGCCTGGCCCACTTTACCACCACCTTCTTCCCAACAGTCGGGAATCTTGTGGCCTGGCCAACCACAATTATAGCAGTTGCTGGTGAACCTAGGTTTACACTGACCCTTTCCCTTTTTGCCAGATGAGTCCACTCTGAAAGCTGCATCCTCCGTCACTCTCTCCTTCAACTTCCCCCCATCCTGAGGGGTAAGTCGGTCGTACTCTTCGAGAACAACATCCATCAACTCATTAGCTGTTATAGGTGTCTTCTGCAGATGCATGGTTGAGGACAGAGAAGCCAATCCAGGGTTGTAGGACCAGGGTAGAGACGCATACACAATGTTAAAGAGGTCCTCGTTGGACATAGGATGTCTGACCAACACTAGTTCTTCATGTAGCCCTATGATCTTGTCTATATGTGTGTGCACATCACCCCCCTCCTTGAGTTTGACTTCCCCAAGTTGTTGTTGTAGCTCAGCGCTAACAACAAGAGACCAATGTTCAAAAAGTCTGCTAAGTGTGATGTAGTACTCATGGGCAGACTTCTTGTTGACAAGGCGAGTGAAGGGAGAGTTCAGAAGCATGTTAGCCATGATGTGTCAAACCTTCATGTCTTTCTCAACCCAGGTAGAGAGATCCTTGTTGTAATTCATGACCACCGTGATCTTATCAGGAGTTGTCACCGTCCATCCAGCTGATTTCCCAACCACTGGGTCAATGGGTTTTGCTCCCATACCATCAAGGTACTCAGTGAGTCCTCAACTGGCTACAACAAGCTGGAGTCAGACCTTCCAGGTCATCCACTCCTTACCAGACGCATCAAGTTTGGGTAACTTGATCTCCTTGTGTGTAGTACTGGTCATTATGATGGATGTATGCATGTGTTTAGTGTATTCTTAGTGATTAGAGCTCGGGGCTCATAACCTGTGGAAGTATACTCAGTACTGATAGAGTCAGTGACTGGATATATTGTACCTGTGGAAGTACACTACAGCAAGTAAGTATAGGAACAGGTACAGTGATAAGGGATCTCACCTCAGTACTGATAGAGTCAGTGACTGAGGTATATAGACGCACTGTGGCATGTCTTATCTACATGCTTAGGTAATGAGGTAGCAGTCTGTTTGTACTGTAGTCTATAGAAATAATACAACAGCCTCTCATAGTGCGATTCAAGCAAGAGTTCTACAGGACTTGGAAAATACAAGTCAAGATGCTCAGCTCCTAGAGAAAACTATGTCCTATTGGACAGCGTTGTGGAGGATTGGTTGCAGAGCACCTCCAAATGGCATTCCACTTGCAATGGTGGCAGAAGATCAGCATCATCCAAGTCACCAAACTATGGACATATTGGCACCAATGATTACAGACAACATGAAGCAGACTCAGAGCTGGCAGGAGACTTGGGAAGAGCAACAAAACAAGTGCTGCTGTGGCCAAGCATTAAAGGACACCTGTCAGGGTCATCTGGTATTTGATCATGACCATGAGGGACAACCTTTGATTCAGTGAGTAGGGACCAGGATACTTTGTATTGGCTCAAACTTTCTAATACTGTTACAATGTAGCCATGAGTTTTATGACAAGAATGGTGCCCAAGACCATCTTCTAGATTATGGTCCTAATACAGGTTTGTACAATACTGACTATCTTCGATCACTTTTCAATGATGATCATGAGGACATTCTTACAATCAAAAACAATGCTAAGTGTTTTGGCTTTGATCCATCCTTACATTGTACCATAATTGCAAACCATACTTCTGTCTGCTCAAAGTGTCATGAGTCACCATCAAGCTATTACTACTGTGATCACTACTAATTCCAGTATGGTTATAGCACGACCTCATTGAAATGCAGAAGGGCAGCTTGAATTGGCTCCTATAATCTGTCTGACTTGTTGCAGCCTATTTTGAATCTATCAGCCTCTCGATGAGTATCAACAGACCTGTTCCAAGGTCTTGATTGTGTGTTCAGGAGAGCACACTCACCCGATCCTGCTACCCACCAAAACACTACCCACCATCTGCAGCAATATCTTCAACCTCCTTCGCAATATGGATTATGACCTACCCAACATGACCCCTCACCACTTTCTTCATCACCCTAGTGTTCTTAGATACATTGAAATGCAGAGCTCCCACTGTCATAACCAAACTCTCATGGATGTACACATTTCATTGGTGAACCGTGACCATTTGCAAGCCTATATTACACAAGTCCAAAAATTATCCTTTCCATTTGGTACAGGCTGGCAAGGTACGTGTATCATTAAAACATATTATTAAATATGGTGTAGGCCAGTGATGCCCACTGACTTTATTATCACAGGATTACTACATCTGAAAACTGCACAGGATTCTGAATTGCCACTCAAGGACTGTTATATTCGACTTGCCTTGGAATTGCTACATGAGCTCAAAGGTCATGTAAGCAGCATAGAGGACAACACGGAAGATAATGAAGAATCACTACTGGCACCATTTCAGGTTATGATTTGCATGCTCCCAGAAAACAGTTGACGACTTAAAGAGGCTCAATATTTACAGAGTAATATAGGCTTCAAGTGAATCCAAGGGTTTCAGGAATTCGAGCTCAGTGGAAAGGACATCCAGTCCAATATCAGTCAGTTCATTTGCTACTTTCAGAATCTTAGTTCCTGCTAACTCTGAGTGCTCCTAATATTTTATTCTAGCTTTAATGTACTGCCAGGTATCTCTTACTTGACAAAATGCAGCTGTGCATCATTTTATATTTCAAGAGATTGACTGCCTCATTGAACTAGACACCGGCTCATCCCTGAAATGGCACCATCTATATGGCACAGGTCCTAATGACTTGACCAGGATACTGCAGTGGACTGGTGATCAGCATGGTGGACAGGCCAAAGGTGAGTTCATTGGCTATAATTAAGCTGAGCTGCCTCATAGTGCTGCTGTTGTCCTTATCAACACACTTTCATCAGGTCTTGGATTGTACCTCAAACAACTAGCCCAACAGATGCCTGACTAACATGACTTACATCAGCCACACTGTCTGCTTTCCTTGCTCACTGAATACAATCATCTTCACCATGTGTACCGACTTTGTACAGTTCACATCTTTCGGAACATCAAAACTTCTCTGGTCAACAAGTATATCAGGATTATGATGTGCAGCTTGGTGTGTATTAAGCATGGAGATTTCCAAGGAACCATTGAAAAAATTCTGATAAATGGAGGCAAAGCTGCTCAAGGTTTGTCCCATAGATCTCATCTCATCATTCTTAATGGGATGGTGCTCACAGACTGGGTACAGGATAAGTTTCAAAGCCAGTTTGCATTTCCTGTGATGTGCTGGGCACAAAGCTTCATC
>JBBPRD010000786.1:0-10217 GCA_038092855.1 Boletus piedmontensis | reverse complement strand
CACAAGGATGGATGTACCCTGGAACGTGTAATTGCTGGGTTGATGTTCTGGTCTGACACAATGCACCTGGCTCAGTTCAGAAATGCTTCTGCTTGGCCCATCTATCTATTCTTTGGGAATCAATCAAAATATGCCCAAAGCTGCCCAAACTTGGGGACATGTCATCTAGTAGCATTTATTCCAACTGTGAGTCTTGTTCAATAGGATTCACTTTCTCTCAATTGTATCTGTGATTAGCTGCCAGAAAACATAATTCAATTTGCATCAAGGATCACAAAGAAAAAGGCACTGAGTGATGTCTTAGCTCACTGCAAGCATGAGCTATTCCATGCTGTATGGAAAGTACTGCTAGATGATGATTTTACCGAGGCTTATCAAAACAGCATCATTGTGAGATGCTACAATGGAATGTGTTGGCGCATATTTCCTCATATCTTCACATACTCAGCAGATTATCCTGAGAAGTAGGCCCCAAGTTGGTTCTGGATGAGGCATCAGTGATTGACTAATTATAGAGTACTCCTTGCCACAATTCAAGACAAGGGTCATTGCCCATGTCCATGATGTCTCATTCCCAAATCAGATTTTCACCAGCTTGGGATTTCGACTGATACCTCACAGAGAATGACCAAGGCATGGATATATATTTGAGAAAAGGTTGCTGCTGCACGTGCTGCCATCTACAACCTTGGCTCACCGGTCAAAGGCACAGGGCCAGAAGCATACCTCAAAGGGATGTTGCTGGTGTCTACATTTGTTAGTTTTGGACACTGTGATGCTCACTTGATTCCTCACTACTAGCACCTGTAATAGAACACAATCGCTGACCACCTTGTCTCACTGGGGTGCAACATCTTTCATATGCTTACAGTCAACCTCCTCCATGAATTTGAGTTGGGGGTCTTCAAATCAGTATTCAAACACCTTCTACAACTACTCTATGCTATTGATCCTGGCACCGTGGCTATTCTTGATGATCAGTATGTTACTGTTGCCTTGAAACCAATCATTGATTTCAAACAAGATTTTCTTCAAGCTTTCACCAAATAATGTTGTTTGGGAAGGGTGCAATTTGCCAATTCCCCCCCAGTGTGTCAGGAGCTCGTCAATATGCAGCTTGACACTTTGAGGATGTCTTCCAAGTATGGCAAACTATGTACAATATTAATCATTAATTCTTACTGCCTGTGCTCCTGTAGTGTGCAATTCCCACATTCAAATCATAATTCCCTGCTAAACATGATGGTGTAGTATGGATTACTCTCTTTTGACTCACTCAGTGGCATGCTCTCACCAAGTTGAGACTCCACACTGATGAATCTCTTTGTTCTCTCAATGATGCTACCCAACTACTTGGTTTCCAGCTATGAAAGTTCCAGGACTTCATATGCAAATCCTTCCACACCATGGAATTGCCATCTGAGACAGTGGCATGTTGGCGCTGAAAGAAAGGGAAGCTAAGCACCCATAGCTCCAACAATGCCTTGGCTGCTCAGCCCAAATCATTCAACCTCACAACATACAAGCTGCATTCCCTAGGTGACTATGTGAGCACCATCCATATGTTCAGAACAACAGATTCCTATACTACACAGATTGTGAGTTGTTTCAAATTTCTTACTCTATCTTGACAAGATCAATAATGACTTCCACATCCAGGGAGAGCTGTCTCATTGTCTCATTAAGAAGTTCTATGTGAGTACAAACAAGCAGAACCCTTCAGGGCAGATTGCAAGGCAAGAGCGACAATATACCCAAGTTTGGTGCCAACACAATATTCATTTTGACTCTGAAGACAACGCAGACCCACAAAACAATGTCAATGTGATACCACCTGAATTGCATCACCTACTTTCTGACTCACTGACTAATGCCTTCAACCTAGCAGAGTTTCTCTGAAGTTCCCCAGAAGACCCTACTCTTGAGGTTGGTACCTAAGCCCAAGCTTGAGACTTGTGCTCACTGTGATGGTTTCGAGGATTTCATTCCCAAACTTAAGGATCATCTTCTGTCCCAATTACTGAACTGTGAGTATGATGGTGATGAGCAGACTTTCTCCAATGAGGAGCAAAATTGTGTTTAGTTCATCAATAATCTTAATGGAGCTCTCTGTCCGAAACATCTTCAGATCAACTATACCACACATAACATGCACCAAGATCAAGACACATTGCACCCAGGTCATGGCTCTGCAGTCATGCTGCTCTCATGGGAGGATGGTCCAAACACCCATCCCTTTTGGTATATCCAAGTATTAGGCCCATTTCTCATTGCAATCGATTACACTGGCACTGAGCAGACCATGGAATTTCTATGGGTCCACTGGTTTGGTGTTGTTCCTGGATATCACTGGGGATTCAAGAATGCTCATCTTCCCAAAGTCGGGTTTGTTCTCCCAGACTCAGGAGCTGCCTTTGGGTTCATTGACCCATTTCTTGTCCTCCATGCTTGTCACCTAATCCCTGCCTTCGCCAATGATTGCATTGATTCATTGCTCCAAAATGGCCCATCTGTTGCCCAAGAAAATAATGTTGTTGACAACTGGGCAGCATACTACATCAATATGTAAGTTTAAATAACCCAATATGTTAGAGTTCTCACAAGCTTGATATTGTCTTCAGATTTTCAGATCAGGACATGTTTGTGCACTACCTAGGCATTGGTGTTGGACACCATGTTCAATACTATTCTTCAACCTTGCTATACCAGGAAGATCACAACCCAAATGCCAGTGCCAGTGCCAGTGCCAGTGCCAGTGCAGTTACACAGGACAAGCTGCCAATCACTGTGGAGGGTCTTAGCAACAAAGGTAACTACGACTCTGACAACAATGTGATGGAGAACTTACAGAAAGCCTCACCAGATGAGGAAATTGAAGATGGTGACCACTCTGAAGAAAGCTCTGAGTCAGAAGATAGTGGAGTTGATGCAGAACCTACAGATGAAGACTGGAGTGACAAGGATGAAAATGATGGCCCTCATCCAACATTCACATTCTAATATACAAGTGCTCAGCCTGTAAGTACAGGATAGTTGAGCGCTAGATATGTATCCATCACAAACAGTGTTATCTTGCATGGAGTCAGAGATAAGTTTTCACTCACTGGGTAAAACAGTAGGTCCATGCTCACATTACAAAGGAATGAGAAAAGGAATGTAAAGGGTGGCCGAAATGTTGTTCCTTCATCCTTAGGCACAGTATTACTGGGCCTTGGTGATCTGACAAAATATTGTGAATTTCTCATAGGCAGTTCTAATTACTCTACAGTCACACCCCAAAGTGAGAGTGGTTTCTGCTCTCCGAATCATCAGAGAACCAAACTGGATGCACTTGCATTGCTATCAGCATTTGGCCAATGTTTGACGACAATGGATCACAACACACATTTTGCTAAGCATGTTCTGTGTAGTTACAGTGCAATCTAGCAAACGCATAATAGAAATAGTATTTAGGCAGGTTTGGCAGTAAAATATAGGCATCGGATGCCATCTTGGTTTCAGTGATAATATGGCATCTGTGGGATCTTTTCCAATACCTGAGAATAGTACTCAAGAACAATCTCTGGCATTTCTTTGCATGTAAGTGAGTGAGGGTCTGATAGCATTGCAAGTGTCAATGGGGTTTGTGAGCACAACCATTTGAGCTCTGGAGACATGTAGGGAGGGTGAGAACTCCCAGGTTGCTCATACAAGCATGAGTGTAATACTTATGGTCTGAGTGAGTATGCAGATACACATGACCTTTTTCAAAAATGTGCCATGTTTCCTGCATGGAATGCGCAAGTTAGTGTAATCTGGATTGTACACCCATCAAGAACAAAATCCTGTGGCTGAGACACGATAAGCAATTGCACACCATCTTTGGCAAGGATGGATATCTTCACCAGAATTGCCTTACTGAGATCTGAGCAAGCATAAGCACCAAAGACACTAGGCACCTACGTGGACAGACCATATAAAGAATAAGGAAATATGTTCATAGTCAGTAACTTTGCATGCCATGAGCAAACCAACATACCTTGCTCCTTGATGTTTCCACTCCAACAGTGACTATTGGTGAGAATGTTGAATACAGGTGCATAGTAGCTCTGAGGAATGATCGAGCAACACTGACTGTTCAGTAAGACCAAACAATAGAACTTGACACTGGGGGCTCTGGCATAGTATATGCAGTTGCTTTCCAACCTAACAGAACACATGTTTTAGGCAGGGGTACAAATGGGATGTAATGATGGTGACTCCCAGATGATCAAGAAGTGGAAAAACAAACAGGAACAGAGTGGAACGCCATTTCTGTGTCTCAGAATAACAATTGGATAGTGTTTGGGACTGACAAGGGGGCACACGTGTGGGACGGAGGGATGAAAAAAGAGTTTATAGAGGTGGAGGGCACAAACAGGGTGTATGCAGTCGATATCTCCTCTGATTCAATGAGGTTTGCCACCAGGAGTGGAAATACTGCCAGCATTTCAAGTGGGGAGAGGCTCATTGGTCTGCTTGAACATGGCAATTGCTACATCAGTGGAATAAAATTCTCTCCAAATGGTGACCATATCACCACTATTTGCTATCTTTGAAAGGGACTCAAATATCTCAAGGAACAAATCAAGAGAGGGAAAGAGTATGGATTCGAGAATTCCAAGTGTAAGGATCATACACAGTATGTCCCTTCTTATATACTACTAAAGAGTGTGCATGGACCAAGTACTAAAAAGAAACTGGGCGAAGGGAACTAACTAATAAGTATACAGAGGAATGACCCTGATACCCTGGTAGCGGATACTGGGCAATGGGAACGAGTTCAATGGATCTCGGGTAAGGGTAACGACTAATAAACTAAAAGGGGAAATGAATATCTTAGATCTAGGATTAACCCTGGTCGAAGGGCAAATCTAGATATGAATCTAAATATCTGTAGATCTCAATGTGATCATAGATCCAAGTGATAAATAACCTAAGATGCAGTAATATCCGGGTTAGATATGATCTACTATCTAATCGGATAAGATAAGATAACAAAATGAGTATCCAAATGAATACAAGACTACAAGAATAAATACGAGACTAAGACAGAGTTGTTTCAATCTTGGCCTGATCCATGTCTTCAACAGCCACAATGGTGATGAGCTCATCACAATCAAAACTACAATACTCAAATTACCAGCCACTCTACTTGCATGGTCAGGCAATGGTCAGCAAATTTTTGCCACATCTAGCAACAAAATCAAGGCATTTGATATCTCTACTGGGTCTCTGCTTGCTGAATCATTGACTCTCAAGGATGCCCACTCTATTGCTATAGTCACCAATAGCAAATTCATTGCTACCTTCACAGACAATTCCATCTCATTTGTGGACCTGTTGACACTAACTTGCATTGGCCCTTTGATTGAGGATAGCAAACAATTGCAGTCAATTGCAATCTCCCTGGACAATGGCTATCTTGCAACTGGATAAATGGATGATGGGAAAGTCGTCATTTATGACCTCAGGGAGATTCTTCCCAAGCTTTAAGGCCCTTTCCATGCAAGTATTCATGCCTTCAATTAAGTCCTGGCATGTCATCTCCCATACTGACAAAATACACTATATAGACACCTACTCACCCAGATGGACAACAAGATGAGCAGCCTCCAACCTCAGGTGACAAAGACAGCAATGGTATCGAAGTACCAGTTTGTTCATTTCAACCTTGAAGTGAATTCTCACGATGGCATAAGTCCAGGTGCCATCTAGCACACCAGCTCCTGGATTTGACTTTGACAAGGTTGGTCACTCTGTTTTTTTCTCACTTCCATGTTGACCCTGCTGGAGCCACCATCCCCAGCTGTTTCTGCAGAACCACAGGAGGATGAGATACCCCTGCTAGGTTCATCCCATGGAATATCAAAATCATTAGGCACCCCAGCAACTTCCCATGGGCTCAACACTGCCGAGTCACCATCATCTTGGGGCCATTCAATATTCAGAAAGTTGCTATGGAGGAATGTCAAGAACTCCATTTCACACAAACCTAATCAACTTTCTGGAGGGTTACACCAGTGTGCTGATCATTGGTCCCCTTCTCACTCCCCAGCAAGGGTAAGTGTCACAAACAAGGGCCCTTCAAGGATGGCAGCAGCCCAACCTACCCCAGTGAGTATTCTTCCCCTATAGATGGTCAGATGCAATGTATCTAATATATCATCTTAGCAAACAGTTGCAGGAGTTGCCATAAAGAAAAAGGTTCATTGTTTTTCATATTTATATGCAGGCATTCATCACACCTAACAGAATAAATTGCCTGCCAAGACTATTGTTCCCAAGAACCCAGATGAAGGCACTTCTGGTAGCAGATGACGAACTGTGGATCCAAAGCCAGTGGAATCAGTGTCTCTTTCTGGCAATGGTGGACCTCGTCACAACCACTCACATGTTATTAGGCACAAACAATGAATGACCCACCTCCACCTTCAGCTGGAATGGTGCATATAATGGTGCATGTTACTTTCCTTTGACCTACATTATTGTACTTACAGTCGCTCAGCATCATTAGGGAACAGGGAACACTACTTTTGTGATCACACTTCCCACATGGTTGTTCTGTTGTCACTTAGGCACACATGATGTAACACATGCTTCTAGCAGGTGATTCAGTGTGATTCATGCAGACTCATCCCATATTGAAATGGGAGTATGTAGACATTGATAATATAGTCCTTTGAGTTCATGTCACATAATATCAGTATAAATGTTGATGAGCCCATCTTTAAGTTGGGATACTCAACATTGAGAAAGGGGACTAATTCTCAATCCCATTGCACATTATAGCATCCAGTGGGACCACTTGCCATTAATTCATTGTCCGTCCATTGGATTTTCCAGAAACCATTCCACTATCTGATATGTATCTCAACATACCCATTGAAGAAACATCCCACAGCTCAAGGATCAGGTCCTCAGGTACCCATGTCTATGATGTTATGAGTACCCAAGATATCCTCTGTGAATTCCACTGCTGGCTTGGTACTTTCTCAGAAAGCACATAATCATTGCACAGGTAGAGTCCAAGCCCTGGCACTGGCCAAGCTCTTCTCCTTATTGATGGCTCTGATCCACATTGTTACGAACACTACTTTTCCTCTATTTTATTTTCCTTTTCTCACAATCATGTGACATACCACGTGACTACAATGATAAGATAAGATCATGTGACATCCCGATGGGATCTATGGCATGATCTCCGTACATGTGTATTTAATCTCCGTCGACCCTGAAGACCCTGAGGGTTCTTCTTCCATTTCTTCTCACGCATATATTTAGATATTCCCACGTTCATCTCTGCATGCTTCTCTTCCATTCTGACACTTCTTAGAAGTCACACCGTCTACACATTTACTTAATCACCATTGATACTTTATCTATTAAAGGTAGTTACATTCACACGGCATGTTGGTCCGTGCACACTCTGTACCAGTATATAAGTAGTCTCAATAAACACCCCAAGAACTTCAGTCAAGTTCTTGTCAGGATTCCCCTATTCTTCACTTGCACTCTAAGTCAGTATCTGGTGGTAACGACCTAGTCTTTATTAGGTTAGGGTCACCAACACACATAGCATTGATGTATAAACTAGTTGATGTTTACACCCTGTCGAACATCTTCACCTTCAGTCAACAGTACATGCATAGGCAGGTGAATTGGATCATGCTTGTATACACATTTCTCTATGGGTGAGCAGTAGACAGCTTACACCGTAACTTGCAGGCACTAGCATCTGCCAACTTTTTGGTTACATCTTTTTCTCCATGTTGGGCAAAAATGTGTGCAGATTCTCATTGGACGCTGGAGATGGAATCAGTATGGTTGATGACATCCTTGATACAATCTTACCATGCGGTTTCTAGTATTGCCAGACATCTCGCTTTCTGATACAACATACCTTCATATGATAGCCCTCAGTACACTACACTTCGGACTCAGTGTGAATGCCACAAGACAGGATGTTGTGTGAGAACTGGAGACCATGATGCTTAGTCTTGAGATAAGGATACAGCATGGACAGTTATGCATATAATGGCAGCTGGGTGGCAGGTTTTGTCACAGGTGTTGAGTCCTCTTGCAAATGTTTCCTACCCCTTGCCTGATACCTGTGTTCTGCCAGCAGTGGAAGCATGCAACCCTCTTCTCCAGCAATCCATTTGGTTATCTACCATGATCCATGACCTTGGTCACTCTTGGTCTTCTTTATATCCCTGAGAGCCTCCAACAGCCATAAATCAGGTTTGACCAAATAGTGGGTATGTGATTGCTTCCCCTTGGACTCAGGGGAAAGGGGAGGTGTCCCTTAGAAACTTCTGAAGGGCTGTTTGGATATCTCTACCAAGTAATGAGGCATGTTTATTCTTGCTCCATATACAAGCTGCATAGAGCATGGCGCAGCTAGTGGGGTTATTGGTCACAGGTGAGAGATTGTTCATACCAAACAGTGATATTGCAGCAAGTATATTCTCCAGAGGATATTTTTGATAGAGAGTGAAGGAGAGTACATGTGATAGGAAAGGATGGTATAGGGAGTGAGAAAACGTGATGAGTGTTGGGGAAGCCAGAGTGGACTCTGTGCTACTCAATGCCTGCTACCTGCTATGAACAAGGAGATAATGTATGTTGCTCCTCTGCTCCCTCACTCCTCTCTGCTCTCTGCTCTCCACTCTACTCTCCACTCTCTGCTCCACTCTCCACTCTTCACTCTGCTCTCTACCTCTCTCCTCTCTTGGCTTCTGGCTCCTGTCCCTGCACTGCCACATCTGCCCCCCCCTCATATGCAACACCCCGGGGTCGCTCTCCTGAGACCTCTCCTTCCTCCAAAGGCTCTCTCCCCTCCTTTTCACCCACTTTGTCTTGCTCCTTTTCCTCACCTTTCTTATTCCATTCCATTCCATCCCCATTCCATTCTTCTATCTCTTCCATCTCCTCTTGTTCATTTGTAGTTTGTAGCATGCTATGCTCTTCATTCCAGAGCTCATCCAGTTCTGCTAATGCAGATCCTGTCCTTGGAACAAATCTTCAGAGGCATCAAGCATGAAAAAGGCCTCCTATGTGGAAGGCTTCCAGCATGGCTAGTTGGTATGAGTTGCTGACTTGCTTGGTAACTCTTCATGATGCAGACCATTGTAGCAATAGCTTTTGTGTGGTAGACATAGTGTTGGCACACGCACTTTTGTATACTTGTACCAGCTGTCCCATTTGAAATACAACTTGTCCTGTTCTGGATTGCTTGACTGCTTGGTCAAATGTGTTTTTGCATTTGATGGCATGTCAGATGATGTGGTCCACTGCATCCAGCCATTGCTGGTTGATGTACACTAGCTGTATGTCGACCTCTGGTTAGCTTGGCTCTGCAGTGATGGTTGAAGGGGGTGAGACCGTGGTATTGACAACAAGGCCTAGGAGTAGTTCCTTGGGGAAAAACTGCAATGCTGGGATGATACACTCATTTAGTTGTTGAATGGCTGTGTCGAAGTGGTCTGGCCAGTTGTTGGCCAGGTCTTCTAGTCAACTACTTGCCTGCAGATCTTCCCCTAGTTCAGGGCTGCATAGTCATCGAAGACAGCCAATAAGTTATCTGTTGGCATTTTCAACAAGGCTGTTGACCCATGGTACATATGTGGCTGTGATGCAGTGTTCTACTCTATTGGCTGCACACCAGGCCTGGACATCTCCGTTGTCAAAGTGGGATCCTCTGTCTATCATGAGGGTCTCTGGAGTTTGGAAAGCATTGGCAATTGCTTTTAGCCCATCCACTGTGTTCTTTGCCATACCATAATGCTTCAATTTGAAGCCCCATATGTACTGTGAAAAGGTGTCTATTACTAGGAGTACTGTGTGATAACCTCCTTTCCCTTTCAGAAGAGAGAGGTAGTCTGCAGTGAAGAGCTTGAAAGGATGTTGTTGTGTGATGGGATACATGAGCATGTGGAGATGTGCAGCACTGAAATTCTTGCACTGTGGGCACTATTGTAACACTTTGAGTATGGACTGGTTGAGCCCCAGACTCCAGACTGTGTCTAACATTTTCAACTTGATGAGGTCACGACCCCAGTGTCCATTACTAACATGCTCATGCATTGTGAGTTGGAGTGCCTCTTCTTTTAATAGGCACTCGCAGTGCGAGGTGTTCCTTGCTGATCAGCTGTGTGGGATTCTCCAGAGACAACCTTTATAATAAAGTAGTTCGC
>JBBPRD010000785.1:0-10222 GCA_038092855.1 Boletus piedmontensis | reverse complement strand
CAACCAAATCACATGACTAAGGGCTCATCTTTAGGGCAAGGGCTAGGGCTATTGATGACCCTGCAGGGGTTAGAGCTAATTCATCTTGGTTCTCTTGTAAATGTCAAGTCTTTCCAAAATGGCCCAACATTGGGACACTTATTTGAGCCACTGTACTCCATTCCAGTCTCAGCAGGATTGAGCTGGAGAGGGTTAATGATATGGTACAAATCATGAGCCTGGTGAAGGGTTAGAGGCTCTATCCTGTCCATCTGTTGTAGAGGTGGATATGTGATCCATTGTACCACACCTTGAGCATCTGGCAGGAATCCTTAGTAAAACCTTATCATCACATTCTAAGAAATCCAAAGTCTCTCTATATTCAACATTCCCATTGGAGTAGATACTGGCATAGATGAAGTTATTGGTCTGCTTCATCATCAGATTATGGGGTATCTGAAGAATCTCCTTGATGGCTCCTTGAGGTTTGTTCACCATGGTCAAGGTCAAAGACTCTGAGATCTCACTCTCTGAGTCAACCAGGTCATGATTTTCTGGGTACAGATAGATTGGTCCTTGTTCTGGGTTCTCATGGTCCAGTAGCATAGATAGAATCCATGGCTGATATGGTAATGGGTTCATCAGGTCTATCTCTTGTGACATTATAGGTGGTAGGCAAGGAGAGGATGCTGAATAAGGAGAAATGATGGGAAAGTCTTTCTCTTCAAACCATTTAATAAGGTAAGCAGTAGGCATATGAAGAATCTGAAAAGTTCTAAAAGGATCATTCCTGCAAAGCAAAATGAGATTCTCTGGTCCTTGGTGTCTGATGTGAATACTCTGGGCTCTGTGAGTACAAAGCTCACCTTTTTCAAGATCTTGGCTATAAATAGAACATGACAAATGGAATGGAATTCTCTTTAAATCACAAGGAGCAGTTTGATACAGCTGATCATTGGAAAACAGAGATGCAAAGGTGAAGTAGTGGATAGATGCAAAGGTGCAGATGAATAGAAACTGGGGGAAGCTTCTGGAGATATGGCAGCTATGAGATGACTAACCTGTTGCATGTGGAGGGAGTCTATGCAAAGTGTGACACACAATGAGTAACAGTAGCCATTATTAAAGTGCACATATTGAACTGAGAAAATATTAGGTCTCAATCAGTGTTTAAAGATAAGCTCTCCAGAGCTGAGGAAAAACAAAAGTGTCTTCTCTGTCTTGGTAATAGTGCTGTGCCAGCCTGGCCTGAAGCTAGTTAAGCCAAGTCCTCTCAGCCCAGGCCAAGCCAAGCCATGAACCCCACCCAAGCCCCTAAGATAGCCTGGCCCATTGTTTTGGGAAGCCAAGACCAAGTTGTTACAACTCCTCTTTTTCCTTTACTATGTTAGCTACTCTTTTTTTCTTACTTACGTCATACCAGTTCTAGCCTATGGAAACCTCAGTCATCTGTGAGGTCATACAATTGAACACTCCTATAACCCAATTATTCTTTCTTCCCTTGTTCCATATTATTCTTCCACATTCCACACCCATATGGTGACTAAGCATTCCTTCTAGTTCTATTACATTCTTCCACTTAGTCATCTTAATCTTCCTATACTTATATAAACCCCATCGTAGGCTACATGTTCCTCATGTTAGACCTACTCAATCTAACTCCCTTGTGTCTTTACCTCTGTGAGTCTTTGTTCTACTCTCAAGTAAACACTGCCCTTGATCACTGCAGGCCTTCTACTTCCTGGCCATACCTTTGTCGAGTTCTATCTTGAATCCTTGACCCTGTATACAGGAATTCAACCACTGTCAAGTTTTATCTCAAACCCTTAACTCTATACACAGGTAATCTTCAGACCCTTGTCACTTGAGTCTACACTTGTCCCTACCTGGGCCAAGTGTAACACAAGCCAGGCCAAACTATTGAAGCCCCTGAAGCCCCAAATCCTCACCTGGCAAAATCTGATTTCCTATAAAAGGTATGTTGATACAAATTTTAAGGTTTTATCTTACTTATCTTCTACCAGCTATGCCTTGTTCTGATGAAGAACAGCCATGCCAGCTGAAACATGTGCCTGCCCCCTCAGCATGTGTGACATGCATGGATAATGATGCAGAGCCAGAGCTTACTTCCCACCAGCAAGCAAAGGCAGCATGCATACTAGTCACACAGCCTCCACATGCTGAAAAGCACAAGGTAGCTGAGACTGATACTCTTTCGAGCCCCACTGAGAGAGAGTCAGACCCAGAGAGTTGACCAAAATAAAAGGCTTCAAAAGATAAGTATTTCAGATTCATTATCCAATGCTATTTGCTCAACCTAATACCAGGCAAAGGCTATGCTGATGGTGCTGTCACTCCATTAGACATAGTCAATGTGGTTGACGTTGACACTGAGTCCAATGGTGGCTTTCTTCAAGATGTTCAAGTTGCTGATGTTGATGGGCCCATCAAAAAGGCATGAGGTAACTGCACACAAGATATCAAGGTGTTCTTTTCCTCACTGTACCTGAAGAACAACAAAAAATATAGAGATTGTAATGCTTGCTTGTACATTCTACATTTACCTTTCTTTTTTATTTACTCAAAATACTCTAGTAAGCTACAGAAGAAACTGGTTCCCTTTGTTAATGAGGCGACAACATTGCAGTGCCACCAGCAAGCAATTTATCCAGTCAAATATTGAAAATGGGCAGCTGACAATGGATTCACTTCAATGCTGCCCAGAGATGCTAAATAGTGTCATGAGATGGCCTGTAAAGCCAGTGTGTCCAGAAAATCCAAGCTTAGCAGGCAAGCATTGCTCAATACACATCTGGTAGCCAAGGAGCAGGTTATCCAATACTTGGCCTTGCAAGATGCACTGATTAACTGGATTATCAACACTGATCAGGTAAGTGTCATCACTTTGATACTGTACATGATCCTGCTGATTATATATATGTAGTCCCTCTCTGCTATGGAACATTCCTCATTCCAGAAGGTACTGCAGCTTACCACCCATGCCAGTATGAACAGAATCAACATACCAAGTTGCAAGATCAACTGCCACACTATTATTTGCCATTTCTAGGAGAACATGAAAAAACTTTGTCAAACATTTTCAGTGAGTGCTATAAATAACATTACAAGACTTATTAATGATACATGCAATAGAGTAAAGCCATTCAAGGGTACATCAACCTGACATGCAATGCTTGGCAAGCATTGAATGTTGACACATACTTCATGGTTACTGTGTTATGGATTGAAGAATGCTCACCACATGAATGGATCCTTTAAATGGGACTTCTGGGCTTCATTCAGGTAAACCACACTCATGACAGAGTTCACCTTGGACAAGCACTCTACAAGGTAGCTAAGTGTGCCAATGTATCACACAAGGTATGGGTTTAGTATTCACTCACACTATACTAATGTATTTTACTAGATTGGCTATGTAACCTGTGACAATGTAAGTTACAACAAGACTATGATGGATGAATTCAGGCAGCTCATTTCTGCTGAAATGGGACAGAAGTTTGATGCTCAAAACTGTTGATTATGGTAAGTTGTCCTAATCTTGATGCAACCATTGTCAGTGTCAACTGATTCAACTTATTACAGTTATATGGCACATGTAATCAACCTTGTTACCCAGGCATTCATGGGGACCATGAGCATCTCAAAACACTACAATCCTGCCGCACCTGAGGCAGATCTAGTCTCTACTGCTGGTGGAGATGATCATGACATGATTGGCATTATTCATGCCATTACTGTCAAGGTAAGCACAACTGAATCCAGATTTTTTATTTCATACAATGTTTTACAGGCATGGTTATCAGCAAAATGCAAGGAAATGTTCAAGAGTATCCAAACCTGCACCTGCCCATTGTATCTTCTGCTTGACATGAAGGTGCAGTGGTCATTAACATTCATCATGCTTTGTCATGTGCTGGATCTGAAAGAGGTACAGTAAAAGGTCTGCACAACCTTGTTCACTTCACTAATGAGTCACAGGAGGTAAATACACTTGTAGCACATCTTTGCACACAGGAGCAGGACAGTGAGAGATGCCACAAAATCTATGAGCTACAGCTCAATGATGCTGAGTGGAACTATGTCCATCAAACCTTGATGCTACTAGCAGTACATACAACACTATTACCCTTAGTGACAAAGACTTACTACTGCTCTCTCAGTATGCTGAGAACCCTCAACAAGCATTCTTGAGCAAACACATCCCTGCTCTCCACACCACTTTGCCAGTGTTACAGATACTATTTTTCTTTTCTTTTCTTTTCCTTTTCTCATGATCATGTGACTTGTCATGTGATTAACCCCTAAGTTAATGGATCACAAGGTAAGATCATGTGATGTTCTGACATAGAGTAATGTGGCTGCTGGGCACCCTTCTCTACAGAATGGCTCTGCTAGGATCTGCTGTGTGATCTCCAGACATGTGTATTTAATCTCCATTGACCCTGAGACCCTGGTGGTTCTTATTCTCATGTTCATCTCCACACACTTCTCTTCCATTTTAGAAGCTGTGCTGCTTACACATTTATTTAATTACCATTTCTACTCTAGCTACATTCATAATTACGCTCTCACGGCCTGTTAGTCTGTGCACATCTTGTCATAGTATATATAGTAGTGAATAAACACTGCAAGAACTTCAGTCAAGTTCTTGTCAGAATTCCCCTACATTAATGCTTGTCTCTAAGTCAGTCTCTAGTGGTAATGACCTAGTCATTATTTGATTAGGGTCGCCAACATTAGAACTTGACTATTCTCGCTACCTCGTTATCACTCTCTACTACCTTTCCACATTCCATGTCTCCTACACCAGTCCCCCTCAGGACAGAACTGAGTCGGTAGAATACCAAGCAAATATTCGTCTATACAGTTGTTCGCCATCAATTAGGATAAAGTTGCTATTGGGCATAGTACACTAGCCCCCGTTGTCCGTTGAGTGCCTAATGGTCCGTACCCTCATTGATGCTACATGAGGCAGGTTCATGGAACACCTGTGATGTCCATAGAGCAATAACCTCCTCTTCCCGCTGTGGGGGCATGCTCAAACCGATTCATACATGATAAGTGGGCTATTGCCTTATACATCTCATTTGGTGGAGTGAGTTTGTCCTCCCAAACCAAGTTTTTCTTTTAGTATGACTTTATATGAGCCAGATTGGCCAAAATAGCCAAAATCCTTCTTATGTTCATCAACTCCAAAATCCAATCTTGGGCAAATGGTGACCCTTACAACGACTTCCTAAGAAATTGGTCAACAGACCTTGCCAAGACAATTCCCTCTCCATGCTATTCCTGTGTCCTTCATCCCTCTCACCTTTTATAAAAACCTTCCCACCTTCCTAAAACTGTAATCAATCATGATGGAAGACAACAACCGCCTAGACCAGCTCAAAACACTCATTGTAAGCCTCCAAGCCAAGCTTCAAACGCTCAAAGAAGCTCCCACTGTCACTGCCAAAACCAAAATAACTAAGAAGGTAGAAGTAGTCCCTGACCCTGGATTATACAATGGGTCATACAACAAGTTCGAGGACTGGTGGACAAAGATGTCCCTTTACCTTGTTGTCAATGAGGAAGGATTCCCTTCCAACAAGGAAAAAGCCATTGCCATTCTCACTCAACTTGGTGTTAAGAATGGCCAAGACAAGAACGGTGCCGCCATGTGGGCACACATCAAATTACGTACTTTAATGAAGGGATTACATCACAGCTGGCCTGATCTGTCAGCAATCGAAAAAATGATGACCAATAGATTCCAATCAGGCAATGGTGAAGATATGGCCTGACAACGACTCCAACACTTCAAACAAGGGAGTTAACGAATTGAAACCTTCCTCATGGAATGGTTAGCCCTGTATGAAGAAGTGGCAGTTGGTGACACCTTTGGCTGCTATCTTCTTGAAAAGAACGTCCGCCATGAAGTCATGGAGCAAATCTTCTTCAACAATCGAAGACAAACTACCATGGTGGACTATGTAAAAATAATCAGGGAACAAGGAAACCTTATCAAAGCCTTCACCTTAAGAGGCAACAACCAGGGGCGTGTCTGGAATAACAACATGTGTAATCAAGGACAAGCCGGCCCTTCCCAAGAAGGCGCTGCAAGGATGTATGGCAGTCAAGGCAAACCAATGGACATTGGCAAGGTATGCAAGGGCAGATGTTTCAACTGTGGTGGCCCTTATCTCACCAAAGACTGCCCCAAACCCAAAAAAGAATACAAGGAGTGTCACTTCCTTGGGGGAGGGCATTCCCAAAATTACAGCCAACGTTGCAAGGTCCACCAGACTTGAACTGGCAAAGAAGAAGAAGATTCAGGATCTGACCATGATGAAAGAAACATGGCAAGAATGGATCAACATGAATCAGATTCAGTAAAGAAGGGATGCGCTGTTTGCCAAATGTACAGCAATGACTTCGAGGCCATGAAGGCCTATTTCACAGATGTATTGGATTCAGAACGAAAGGGAAAAGGCAAAGCTGCATGATCAATCCAGGTAATCACATGGCCATGGACCTTAATACAAACAATTCTTTTAGCATACTTAGTGTTGAATATGGTGAAGAACATGAGTTCTTTAACACCCAGGATAGGACAATTTCTCCCACAACATCTACTTTATCTATGGAAAATGAATCAGGGTCTGAGACTTCTCAGCTCAGCAGGCATATACCTGTGCTTAATTCCAATTATAAAAAAGAAAAAAATATTATGTCATCTTCTATCTATGAAACCCCAGAACAAATTGTAATCCGATCTCTTCGCCCATGCCAAGAAATCAACTTAGACATTAAGGTCTCCGCTTCGACCTCCAAGTATTCAATGAATGAAGCAAAGGCTCTTCTCGATTCTGGTGCCAACAGTATCTTCTTAGATCACAAATGGGCACAAGAAAAAAGGATTCCCCTGACTAAGTTGGCGACATCCATACCCATGTTCAATGTGGACAGAACCAAAAATTCTGCTGGAAATATCACGCATACAGCAGAATTAATTATCGACTACAATGGTCATAGGGAAAAGGTTATGGCCGAAGTCACTGATCTCAGCAAAAATCCTCTCATCTTAGGCTACACGTGGCTTTTGAAGCATAACCCTGAGATAAATTGGCAGATAGGCACTGTCAAACTCACATGTTGCCCTTGCACCTGTTATTTATTATCTGACCATCCAGTGTTCCTTTGTACCCTAGAAGAAAAGGAACTCAACGACATGCCTTTCATTTACACTCATATCAAGAAACAGGAGATTGAATCTCCTAAACCAAAAGAGAAAACAGCAGAAGAAATAGTTCCTCCTCAGTACCATAAATATTTAAAAGTCTTTAGTAAGCAAATTTCAGAATGAATGCCAGAAAGAAAGGCCTGGGATCACGGGATCGATACAAAGGAAGGATTCCAACCCCACAAGGGAAAAATCTATTCCCTTTCAGAAACCGAATGCCTTGAGGTAGACTGATACCTTAACGAATGAACGATCAAAAATAATTATCTGCTCCCCCTTATCTCTCAACTCATAGATCAACTAAAGGGAGCTAAACTATTCATGAAAATGGACTTATGATGGGGCTATAACAATATACGAATGAAACAAGGTGACAAATGGAAAGCCACATTCACTTGTCATCGAGACTCTTTCAAACCCCTCGTAATGTTCTTCGGATTATGTAACTCTCCTGCAACATTCCAAAACATGATGAACGGCATCTTTGGTGACATGCAGGGAGTAGTTGTGGTATATATAGACGACATCCTCATATTTACGAAAACGGACAATCAAGAGGAACATGATAAAATTGTCATGGAAGTACTTCGCAGGCTCAAAGAAAACGATCTATTTATTAAACCTGAGAAATGTAACTTTTTGGTCAAGGAAGTTGACTTCCTTGGAATGATCGTAACCTCGGAAGGTATCAAAATGGATCCTTCTAAGGTCAAAGCTATCACGGAATGGCCCATACCCACAAACATCAAGGGAGTAAGAAGCTTCCAAGGGTTGGCTAACTTCTATCATTGCTTCATCAAGGATTATGCTCAAGTGGCTAGACCACTTAATGATTTGATGAAGGACTATTCATGGCGCTGGACACAAAGAGAACAACACACGTTTGATATGCTTAAGCAAAGTTTCACAATGGCCCCTGTCCTTGCTTACCCTGACAACAATTGCAAATTCAGGGTTGAATGCAATGCTTTGGACTATGCAACGGGCGCCATCTTATCTATTGAAAAGGAAGGAAAATGGCATCCAGTGGCCTTCTCTTCCCACAGCATGTCACCAGAACAACATAATTATCCTATCGCCAATAAAGAAATGCTAGCCATTATTACAGCTTTAGAACAATGGCACCACCATCTCAAAGGTGCCAAATTCTAGTTTGAGGTCTGGACCAATCATGCAAACCTCCAGTATTTCATGAAGTCCCAAAACTTGAACAGGCGTCAAGCACATTGGGCACAATATCTATCTAGATTCAATTACCTTCTGGTATGCAATCCAGGAACTTCCATGGGAAAAGCTGACACTCTCAGCCAACAAGAAGATCATGCTATTGGCATCGAGAACAACAATAAAGATGTTGTCTTCATTCCCCCAGAATGTGTACAACGTATGGAAGTTACCCACATTAAAGGAGAAGAAGAGAAGATTCTCACATGCATCAGGAATGCTCAAATACATGGCAGCCTAGAAGATGACTTGACAAGATACATGGTGTATAAAACCAGCCTTATAACCATAAAAGGAAAAATCTATGTGCCTGAGGAAGAAAATCTTCACCAGGATATTATTTCACTTTATCACGACTCCACCTTAGCAGGACATGGTGGAGCAGACAAAACCATGGAACTGGTTTCCTGATATTACTCCTGGGACAGCCTTCATACCCAGATTAAAGATTATTGTTTCTGATGTGAACATTGCACTCGGATGAAACCGACCAATACACAGCCTGGCGGTTTATTAAAACCAAACCCTATCCTGGAAGGCCCATGGCAGGACATCTCTGCAGATTTCATTACGGATCTGCCAATCTCCAAAGGATTCAATTTGATCCTAGTGGTCATTGATCAATTCTCCAAAGAAGTCATATTTATTCCCACAACTAAAACTATTACACCCCTCAGAACAGCTAAGCTTTATCAAGATCACATATGAAAGCATCATGGCCTTCCAAACTCTATTTTATCCAATCACAGCCCCCAGTTCGCCACTTAAGTAATGAAAGATCTGGGAAAAATGTTGAAAATTGAGTTGCACATGTCAACCGCTTTCCACCCTCAAATGGATGGGCAAATAGAAAGGGTCAACTGTGACCTTCAACAATATTTATGTCTCTTCTGTGCAGAGGAACAGACATGTTGGAGTGAATGGCTAAGCCTCACCCAATTTAATTATAACAACAGAATGCATTCGGCAACAGGCAAGTCCCTGTTTACTCTCACACAATCATATGCTCCACACATGGGAATTGAACCCATGATCGCTAAAGCTCCAGCAGCTATGTCATTTGCCAAGGATTTCGAGCAAGTCTTGAAGGAGGCATGAGAAAACCTAGAAAAATCACAAAAATGGATGAAAGCTCAAGCAGACAAGCACCGCTCTGACATAACTTATAAAGTTGGACAGAAGGTCTGGTTGTCAACCACGCATTTGAACCTACAGCAAACACGGCAATCAGCAAAACTCATGGAACAATGGCTGGGTCCATATGAAATCATTAAACTTATTGGAACGAACATGGTTGAGCTTAAACTTATTGGAATCATTGATTGTGCACTCCATTTTTGTACTTAGAACATTGTGGCACATTGTGGCACATTGTTGTTCTTGTTGTTGTTTGTTTGTTGTTAGCTTCTACAATAGTCGGAGTCCACTGTCTTCACTTTTCTCCAGTTTCTAACAGTGGACTCCAGGTATGTCACATTTTACATTACTTGCAATCTAGTTTCTGACAGTGGACTCCAGCTGTGAGATGACAGCTGCTTAACAGGTTATGAGCCCTGCCCTTTGACCTCTGCGCTTCAAGTGTCACAGCCACTTGAAAATTTTCACCTTCCCTGCCAGAACTCGTTCCCTACACCATTCACACTTCATTTCCACTCCATTCCACCCACATGTCGTCCAAAAACCAGCACCATCGCATTCAACCTCTCAATGGCAAAAACTACACTACCTGGAGTGAAGAAATGAAGGCCCTGTTTTGTTCCAAAGGACTCTGGCGCC
>JBBPRD010000784.1:0-10235 GCA_038092855.1 Boletus piedmontensis | reverse complement strand
GCATGTTGGTCCATGCACATCATGTACCAGTATATAAGTAGTGTCAATGAATGCCCCAAGAACTTCAGTCAAGTTCTTGTTGGGATTCCCCTACTCTTCATTTATCTCTAAGTCAGTATCTTGTGGTAACAACCTAGTCTTTATTAGATTAGGGTCGCCAACAACCTGGGTACCAGGTGACAAGGTTGGACAAGGTGGGTGACCAGGACAGCTGCTGCATTTGGCAGATAGTTCCATGTCCAATGTCCAAAGCAGAACATCTTGATGTCTTTGTTGAATGCACACAGGGGCTTGAACCAGTGGATATAGGCAAGAGAGTGAGGAAGTAAACCAAGATGGGGCAGCAGTCTGAGTATGATGTGAACTTCAGCAGCATGAAGTCCTACAAAGCAAACATGAATCAATTTTTTTGGTGTCTGATCTGGTAAACTACTACCTACCATGAAAACCTCCTTTAATTCATTGTTCTTCATTAACCTGTACAAGGACAGTGTCCCACCATGCTGCAGTGGGAGATTTGCAAGGTCTGTTGGCACATTCTGGGTAAAAGTGTATCCTGGTGATGTTGCCATTGCATATATGAATTTCTTGAGCTCTGTGGGTACAAAGCTCACCTTCTTTAAGATCTTGGCTGCAAATGGGACAAGGTAGATGGAAGAGTATTCTCTCCAAATTATGAGGAGCAGTTTGATGTGGCTGATTGTTGGAAATCAGAGGTACTTGTGGTAAAGCAGGAGTGAATAGGTGTGAAGGTGCAGACAAATAGGAACTGGGGGAAGCTTCTGCAGGTATGGTAGCTATGGGTGGACTAACCTGTTGCATGTGGTTGGGGTCTACACAAAGTGTGATATGCAATGAGTAATGGTAGCCAGACTCAAAGCACACATATTGAACTGCAAGAATGTTAGATCTCAGATTGTGTTTAAAAACAAGCTCTCCAGAGCTGAGAAAGAACAAAAGTGTCTCCTTGGTCTCAGTTAAAACTGGAGTTCCTAACATAACCAAAAGGGCAAGGGATAACAAGTGGATCATCAATGCTAAACCCAGATCCAATCAAGAGCATACTCACATGACATGGGGAGACATTGGAGGTGATATCAGAATGATGAACTCCACTTGTCAAGCAGGGCTCATAACCTTTCAGGAGCTAACCATATTACCCAAACCAATGCACAAGGGAAAAAGGAGTGGCTCAAGTCTCAGTGAAGAGTACACACCAGATATGTAAGTAGCTCTTGGTATGGTGGGAGAGGTCTCCAAGTACTTGACAGAGTGTCAAGCACAAGGGTATACTAGCTTAGGGAGCTAGTAGAGCAAGTGAGAGTAAGAGATGGTTTGAGATATAATAGCTAGGTAGGCTACTACACTGCACTGCTCCTGTAAGGTATTACAGGGCAGTCTTATATACCCTAAGTATTGTATGTACTTGTTGTGGTATATAGAATGACATGGAATACTGTAGAATGATATCTGTCAAGATGACTATGTGGTAATGACAAATCCATAGTCATAATCAGTCAGCTATCCTATAGCAATAAAGTCTCTTATCTATGATGTCATAATGATGTCATGTCTTATCTCTGACATCATATCTTATGAGTAATATGAATAGCATAATAAAGGTCAAGTGACCACGCCTAGAATCACATTTAGAAATAGAAAGTAAAGAACACGAACACATGATTCTCAACACAGACTATGCATCTAGAGCAGATCTTGGCATAACACTGTTGTCTCAGCTATCCAGCCTTCAGCCTTGTCAGTGCCCTGTTGGGGCTAAAGCAATCACATTAGCTCAAGTATCCACAGGTTGCAAGATTACTTTGTTATCAAAAAATGTGGGCACACTCTGTACCATGACATGGTTCTAGTGCATATAAAGGTCTGGGAGAACCCCACTCTGTGCATTCAAAATTAATAGTTCCTTACTAGATCCATTACCTCAGTCTTTCTTGGGCTGTGTAAGTCCAAGTCTATTATTACCACTATGATGCATTGCAGATTACACAGCTAATGGTAACTGGTAACTGAAGTCTTGTTGGCCTTGGTATGTCAAAGTTAAATTGGATGTTAATTAGTCTGATTAGATGCATTCACAGCTCAGAGCACCTTTGCTACTGGCCCTGTCAGAGTCTGTCTGTATTGACAATAGTTCTATAGATGTAAGCAGATTGTCTCATCACTGTTCTTCACTCTATCAGTGCAAGACATGTATATTCCAAAGGTACTGCATTATACCTGGTAACTGGCTGGGAGGTTGCAATATTTTATAATGCAGCTGCTTGTGAGTTACTGTTTCCACTTATTCCTTCTCCTAGATCATGATTTCAATTACAGTTGTAATGATCCTGTGGGTGTATGCAATGTGGAATCAATCCAAAAAAATTATTTGTTTCCTTCTGTTCATTTACACTCCACAGGCCATCTGTTACTTTACCTATATACAGTAAGTACCTATGTCAATCCCAATACATGTCTCAGGTATGTCTCAAGCTAAACCACCTGCATCACTGAAATCTCACAGAGATGGCCACCATCACATGCCACTGTTTTCTCAAGTCTCGATTCTCCAAATCATTGATTTATCTTTTTGCAATCTTTCAGCAGATGAAGTCACAATCAAGATTTGCATGTATTACAAGATTCCACAATTTGTTCTTGATGCTACACTTGTGGTTCTCACTGCCATTCCAACCTTGAAGGAGCCAGTTGATATGTACAAGGCAACAAAGCAGTGGCAGCCTAATTGGTCCATGCAACAACTCATGAAAGATGGAGTATTTTATTTCCTTGTGTACATCTCGCTTTCCCGCTCCCTCCCATTTGTCATCGTCCTGTTCTCCCGTCCATCTCACTCCAAGTCAAGTACCTTCCCAAAAACTAACCACACAGCTATTTCCTTCTTAACTGCTAGGAATATAATTTCTGATATTGAGTCTATAGTTCAGCACTATGCTTCAATAAGCAACACTTCAATCATCTTCACGATGTTTGTTTATGTGTCTTGATGCTGCCTAATGCCGCAGTTCATCATCAGCATGCAGGAGTTGTATGACCGTGACCTGCATCGTCGCTGGCAGGGGATTGACACTGCATTCAGTGTATTGTCACAACCTACTTCCAGACAGGATGTGCCTGTGTCTGCAATTGCATTTGCATTTGCGGATGTCATCCCGGAGCAGGACCAGGTCGTGAAGGGGGGACGCAGACGAATCTGAGGCAAACCAATTCCAAACATTTGGAGATAATACCCGTCAGGTTTAAACAAGGATTTTGGATGGAAATTGGGGACGAGCACCAGGGCTGCAGGGTCGATGAATAGTAGAGGATGTGGCACTTTGCATGGTGACCTCGAATACTTATTTTTCCTTTGTATGTGTATTGAGTCTGGTGACCGGCCGCGTCTATGAGGTTGCCGTCAATTCCGATGAGGCAGTCCGTCGATATACTATGAGATGCAGATGTGACGAATCCTCTGCACTTTATCAGCGTCAAAAGCCATGGGCAGTAGACCGACACTCATGAGAATATGAGACGTCCTCGAGGCAATCTAGACCCTTCTAACGCTCAGATGAACGCATATCCACCGCCGCCACATACCGCGGGAGCGTGGCCACGTCGACTTGTAATTCGCGCCTAGGTAAGCAAGCGGCCACCCCGTTAGCTGGTACCGATGCTAGATTTGACATGTACACAAGAACTACACCCGCGCAAAAGCGACAGTACCCATCATGGGGCTGTTGGTCAACGAGCAGGAACTTGTGCAAAACGCCATGGAACAGTTGATGCCGCTGCTGAACAGAGTGGCTGATGAGTTGATACTGCAACTGAGAGAAGTGGTTTTTTGGCTTTCTTTTTGCATCTTGATATGCACTGCCACGTTCTTTGTCCGGGAATGTCTGAAGGAGAAAAGGGAGAGAGGGTTGCACGCGGCGCAACTGAGACAGTTGCAACGCGCAGGCGATGGGAGGAACATGGCGGATTGATCATGCGATCTGTTGAACAACGGGCGAGGAACAACCTGAAACTTGTCTTTCCAGTCCAGGGTTACCTTAGGGTTGACAAAGTAATGCTGGGCTACTCCTTAGTCTTATTGTCTGCACGAACCCGGGCAGCACGTTCCACCGAACAAAGTCTAGACTATAGGAATACATCCTCGTGGGATAGACAATGGGCAATTGAGGGAAGTCGATTAGCACTTGACCAAACCAAACCAAACACAACCAAGTCTCCACTGGCTTCCGAGAGACATCCGGTTGTACACCAATTCCGTGACCATGTCCGACGACAGAGCTGAACTGATCAGAGGTGGGTACCCTCCTATAACCCGGTTTCGTTGGTTGTTGTTCTAAATTCCATTGTCATTCCTCCTCCCCATGGTAACCTTGGTCTGGACGTAGCAAAACTCCAGGAACGCGAGGATTTCATCCGCGAGTCATGGATCAAAGCCATGGAGGCCCGCCTGGTGCGAGACGAGCTCGTCAAATGCCAGCGACACGAGGGCGTCAACTCTCTTGAGAACTGCCGGTGGTTATCAGAAAAGTACGCTCAAATGCTCCTAGAGAACAAAGTACGTTGGTCTGTGCCGTGCAATATGGCAATTGACTAGCATCCTGGATGGGCAGGTAAAGGGATACAAGAAAATCGATGTTTGAATGAACGAGATAGTCGTTACAGGAGTATTTGATGGTTTTGCCCACCACACTTGTTATCACTGGTCGCATCCCCCGTTGCATGATTTCCCTCTAGTCGTATATAAATTATGCGTCCATCTAAAGATAATCGAGGGTACAAAGATTGTCTATCTAGATTGACTGTCAGGCTGACTCAAAACAGAGCCGGAAGACTTCATTTCCTGCCCTTGCGCCGCTTCCCCTCAACTCCACTTGTCTCGCCGCCGCTCACCTCCTCTCCGCTGCTAACAGCAGTAGGCTTCCTCACCTTTGGTTTCTTTAGATGGTGCTCAGGGATCCATTCTTCCTCATATCTAGCCCCACTAGAAGTGGCTGTTGTCGTACTGCTAGGCGCGCTGGCGTCGGGGCGAACGCGCTTGGGTCTCTTGGTTTTCGTAGCGGGGAAGTAGGTGAGGTAAATGAAATAGGAGGCCCCGCTGAGGAATGCAGCGACAATCAAGTATGTCGAAATACTGGACGCAAGGACAATTGAGCAGGGAGTATCGTGGCAATACAAAAGACTGACAGCTTGAAGTCAAACCAAGAACCTTCGGGTTCGACAATGGTCACCACAGAGTCAAATGCTGTGACGCGGAACTTGACATCCTGGGTAATAGCAAGCCAGTCGATGTTTTGGATGCACGAGATGTAATGAAACTTACATCCACAGAATGCTCCAGCCAGATGTTAAGACGGAGGTCTCCTGGCTAAATTCCATGTCCAGAAGAGAGGATCGGGAACCAGATGATGTGCATACCTTAAACCTGCAGCAAATCAGGTCAGTCCTGAACGGACGCGGGAAAATGGGAAAGCTTACTCGGAGTAGAACGTGTAGGGGATTTGGAGTTTGGATTTTTCCAACAACGGGAAACCATACGTGAGCGAAGTTGTCTGGACAAGAAATGGTGGGTTGACGCTGAAAGGAGGAGACGAAGGGACAGACATTCTTCACTAGGGCACCACTATCGGGATGATGGAAAGAACCACCGACAGAGTTAAGCGTCACATTCTGGTCGCTCTTGTTCTCGACCAAAAGGTAAATTTGGTTACGTTCGCCGTTGACTACGTCTATGAAAACGTATCAGAGAAGGGTTAGACAGGTATTTATTAGTGACATACGACCAAAAGGATTCTGCTCAGGGAACGATGCTTCAATAACAATTTCGGGTTCAACTGACTCGAGCGGTGCTGAAAATATTGTCAGACCATCATGATATGCATGCAGGGAGACAAGATGGAGACGCACATGCAGAGACGGCGAGAACAAATAGGGCCACGAAAGCAAGGGTGCGCGTAACGAAACGCATTTTAGAAAAGACAAGACTAAGTAGGCTTGATAGCAGTAAGCAACTGGCCGCGTCCCCTATGGAAAATTCGAGTCACTGAGGGCAGGTTTGTTGAGCGGTCACATGACCGGGTACTGTCATTTAGCCTCGATCAAGCTACTACTAGTAGTACTAGCCAGTAGCTCGCGTACTTACTTATGGCTCCCTTCGACTTTCCTCTTTCTCTCCCCGAGTCTCAGCCTCTCCTCACCGTCACTTATCGTGCGCATTCCTCCAGGCTACCTCCGATGTGCGTGAATAATTACTCTTTGCAGCTCAGGATGGTTTGTGGATGATCGAGCTGCACAACGGAGAGGATTCCAGACTCACTGCACGTTTGATTGACGATGCACTCCGGCCCGCACTAGACATAGTCGAGAGACACTGGACAAACAACAGGCTTACCGCCCTTGCAGGCGGTCCCTCACCGAAATCCATCACCAGAGAAGGTGCTCTTATAATCGTGGGAAAGCGTAATCAAGACAAATTCTTTAGTAATGGCTTTCTGTATGACAATATAAAGAACAACCCTGGCTTCTTCACTGGTCTGTATGGGCGCCCTCGCTATCTTCTAGGCTCTGACTATACAGATTCTGTCTATCCCAGATACCGCAAATAAACTCTATGCGCGTCTGTTGACCTTTCCCAGTGTGTTTTCCATGTCCTTGCGTCAGCCCTGATGTTCACCCGTGCCCAGTCCCTACTATCGCAGCCATAAATGGCCACTGCTTTGCGGGTGGCTTCATGCTTGCCCTTTGTTGTGACTATCGGGTGATGACCGACGGAAGCAGAAGGCGGGCGTGGTTATGCATGAACGAGGTACCGTTTACCTCCTATCCGCTGCTGTTATCAATTGTGACTTGACGGATTGTTTCGCTAACATGATCTTTCTTTCAGATCCATTTCGGTGCCCCCTGGCCACTCTCGCTTGCTGCCATCCTCAATGCCAAGGTATCCGACCCTCCCCTTCGGCGACGTATTGCCCTTGAAGGACACCGTTTCACACCAACTGAAGCACACGCAGCGGGCATCGTAGACCGTCTTGCAAATTGTAGTGGAACAAGCGTCGAATTCGGGACTGAGATTGTATTAAAGGAGGCTACAAAGCTCGCGAAGGAGGTTTCAGCTTTACCCAAACAGGGTGTATGGGGCGCGATCAAGACCTTCCTATACAAAGACTGTTTGGAGGCTGTCCGATTGGACGCGCGCGAACATACATTATCACATCCCCAAATGCCAGCAAAGTTGTAGTTTTTCTCAACTGACTATTTGTACCAATGAGGTGCGTGTAGCTGGTTGGAGGGTGCTTTGTCTCTGACATGTAGCGCCGTACAGCCAGTTTAGTGTATCACCAATGCCGAGTTCCTCCATCACAACCCAATCACAACCAACCAGATTGTGAATTCACGCTCAATAGTGTGTAATATGATATCCAATTATTCTGTTTCTACGCAACATTGTTCAGTGCCGGGCTGCAAAATCACACGGAAAGCATCAAAGTGGATCCACGGCCATTGTTCAATGTACTTTTTTTTTGTCATGCCGACGAGGTAACCCACCTTACGTAACCATATACAGCGTGTTGCAGGATCCACTTCAGCTGCCGAGTATGCCAGTATATAAGACAACCTAGTGCCGACTGATCCTCGTTCTCCCTCTCACACGCGCTCCATTCCTCCCCTGCTCAAGGGTGCACAAGCCAGGCCAGGTGCCATATCTGTCCTTTACCATTACGTTTGCTTTACAGTCGCTGGTCGACCACGATTCCTCCCACCCCAGTGCCTCGCCTGACGCTAGTCGCTAGTCAAGTTATAGATCGCATTCTTTTTTGCTCTCACTTTTCTCATTCTGATCATCATGAAACCGTTTTTGTTTGCATTGCTTTTCTTAGCATGCCTCCTGAATTTCACGCCAGCAGAGGCCATTCCAGCCCGCGCACGGCGTCGACTCCAAAGCAACTCTGGGATGGTTACCATGCCCCTCAAGCGTCTTTATGTTCCGCGTGGCGTAGACCTCCACCCCCAAGTTGTAAGTTCTCCTTGTCCCACTTGTCCCGTTCCTAGTCATTCCAACTTAATTGATGGTCTTGACAGCTTCTGCAACAACACATCAACCGCGGTTCCAAGCGTCTCGCTCGTATGACAGGGCGCGAGGAGCTATCAGAGCATGCCCTCCGCTCCGAGTTGCACAAGAGGCTGTATCTATTGGAGAGTGGGCCCGGATCACGCTCTGGAGCAGCTGCAGCGGTCCAAGGCTCCACCTTTAGCAGAAGATATTACAGGGCTGGCCTGGCCGCTGCTGCGGTAGTTGATAACGGTACTACAGTTACAGGAATGGGCAAGAACGCCACAGGTACCGGAAATGGAACGGTCGCTGGGGGTGTAGCAACAGGTAATGGCACAAACACCGGCGTTTCCCCGCTCGACATCCAAGCCGCGACAAATGGTGGTGTTACGGTCGCCAAACCACCTACTACTAACAACTCTCTCGGATTGAATATCGAGTAAGCTGGACTCCGTTTTTAACTGAGGAAGGTTGAATGTTGATTTGCCACCCGCGCACGCCAGAGCCGATGATGTTGGATACCTTGCTACCATACAAATTGGGACACCTCCACGGAATTTCCAACTACTTATGGATTCTGGTAGTGCTGATTTCTGTGAGTCGCTTGCCGCCATCATCTTGGAACCTTAGCCATGACCGGCTCGTAGGGGTTGCTGGCGAGAATTGTCAATCTCAACAAGGAAGCTGCGTAAGTTGATAGATGTTCGCATATAGATCAACAGTGACATCATTCCAGGGCAACCATACCACCCTAGGTGCACAAAGCTCCAGCTCGTTCGTGCAGAGTACCCAACAATTCCAAGTCACATATGGATCAGGAGCAGTCCAAGGTCTGCTCTGTCAGGATAGTGTCAATATTGCAGGTTTAGCTTTGCAAAACCATACATTTGGCGTTGCAACCGCAGAGTCGATCCAGTTTGCCTCAGGCGCTACACCTTTCGATGGTCTCATGGGACTTGCTCAATCGGTGAGTCCATCCCGCTGCGTCTGTATCCCCGCAACTCACATCTCGCCTGTACAGACATTGTCCCAGCAGAACGTTCTTACTCCAGTCGAATCGCTGGCAGCAAACAAGCTCATCCAGTCTCCAATCACCTCCTTCAAGATTCCGCGTCTGGCTGATCAGCTCAATGATGGAGAAGTCACCTTCGGTGGGCTTGACGCTACCAAATTCGTCGCAAACACCCTCGTTACTATTCCAAACGTCAACACGCAAGGATTCTGGGAGGGTGCAATGGATGCCATCATGGTCAATGGTGCTAGTACCGGTCTTGCTGGTCGCACCGCCATCCTTGACACGGGTACCACCCTCATCCTTGCCCCTCCCTCGGACGCACAACAAGTGATGCAGAGCCTCGGTGGAGCATGCGATGCGCAACAATGCACGATTCCTTGCACCACCCAAGCCAGCCTCGCTCTTTCTTTCGGGAACGCGTCGTTCGCGATCGATCCCAGAGATCTTGCGGTTTTGCCTATCAATTCCAACGACCCCACTGGTAGTTGTACCGCTGGAATTCAACCTCAACAGATCGGAGCTGCTACGGAGTGGTTGGTGAGTGATACTTGTCCTTTACTTCTCGGACGACGACCCTTGATGCAGCACTCAGGTTGGAGATGTTTTCCTGAAGAACGCTTACTTCTCTACCAACGTCGCGACGAACCAGATCTCACTTGCGAAGCTGACTACAACTTGATTGCCCCCTTCCCACATGTACTTTTTAACGCTGGATGTATTCACGCTCTGTTCTTATGCTTTGGTGTATCTGGAATTCTCGGATGTAAATGCTATACTACCATATTCTGCATTAGTCTGATGGTTCACGTAGTCGATGAGCCCATAAGTACGCAATTATCCAAGATTTATGCGGTAAGGGACGACATGCCGATGAACTACTACTTTTTCCGGAGCAATTCCTTGGCCACCTCTTCATTGTCTGCTGATTGATCCGGTAACCAAAATGCCTGGGGGACAATCAGCATCATGTCCCCTTGGAGAGGTAAAATTAAGCACGCACTAATTCTGCGCCAGCAGTAACCATCATCGCCAACCGGGGATTGAAACGTACGCATCTGGAAGGGCCTGGGTGTCCGTCTAAGCTCGCCAGGGGCTGGAGACGCAGTGGTGGGACCTTTAGATCGACTTGGCCTGACCGGGTGGGTAAGTTCTGCACAT
>JBBPRD010000783.1:0-10245 GCA_038092855.1 Boletus piedmontensis | reverse complement strand
CCCCATGGTGACAGGTACGTATCATGTCAGAAAATACACACCGATCGGGAAAAAGGGCAGATCTAGGAGTAAGCACATGCCCCCCCCCCTCTTTCCCACTCCCGATTTCTCTCATCCACCTTCGCTACAAGACAACGCCGCGATGGCATCGTTTTAGTTTCGCACATCGTGCCCTTGAAAGATGAGCACCCCAGCCTTTGTGAATGACGTCTCGATGGCACCGGAACTCGAACTGGTACACGTGTACTTGGGACACGCTCGCCGCTAGCTAGGAGCATTCAAGTTACTCACTGTCAAATACGAGTTTCTTGACAACTCGAACCGTTATTCAATGGGTCGTATCGACGGCAAAACGTGTCGTTGTCGTCGTCGTTGTTTTCATTTTTCCCAGCGTTCATCAGGCCAACTAGCTACATGCCATTAACATCGCCATCGCCATCGTCAGGCTACACGAACCGGATAGAGAAGAAGCGGCCAACGAGGTCGCAAAGGCACAGCGGGGAGTTCTTCAAACGCCGATAAAACCTTGAACCCCAATGGCCAACTTGAAGGCGACATTGACATTGTCAAGGTTCGCCTCGATCTCGACCTCGACGGCACTTCAAAGTATGTGTTGGATCATCCGTCGCGCATTTTACTGGATATCCACGCATATACATGGTTCTGTATCATCACGCCTTGCCAAAATTGCAATTGGTATTATCTCTGGTGAATGCAGGTCGCTGAACCGTGTCGGCGTTGGGCTGTAAGCGAGGCATGATGTGTGGGGATCGCAGTGCTTTCCAACTCACGAATATCCCCCGAGGCTGAATGAAGCACTGTCTGCGTGACACAATTCGACAGGTTGCCTTTGCCTTTATTCACCTCCAGAGTTTCATGCCAGTCTCCCCCCAGGTCGATGTTAGACTAGTTAAGATATTCAGTCTCATCTGTTTACACGTACAAAAGCGATGGAGTGGACACAAATAACCTACAAATACTAGGACAAACCCGTAGACCGTATACTAATAACAAGGAAAACACACTAGAGAAGAGAGCGCGAACAAACAACGGCACCCCAACCATCTTTAAGCAGCCTACACATGCACGCGCGCTCACCCACCAACGTCAAACGGTCAAGGTAACCTCCACGAGTCCCCGTGTCTCATACCTTGCTTGACCTTTTTTTTAAAAAATGTTGCTTATTCAATAGACGACAGACAGGTATGCGTTTGAAACCGTTGCGCGCTCCGGTATCCCGTAAATCCGTATCCTCTTGCGTCTATCTCTTGCGCTTGCTCTTGTTGCCCGTTATCGAAGCCGCCGTAGAGGTTCCCGTCGCCGTTGTGGTTGCCTCTTGCGCTTCCTGCGGCGCATAGGTATGTGCGCCGTCCAAGATCACATCCGACTTGCGCTTTCGTCCGCGTCCTGGCCCCGCCCCCGCTCCCAGGCTCACACCCACACCAGGACCACCACTCACAGCACCAGCAAGCATCTTAAAGGCTTGCGACCCATGTAGCTGTGGCACGCCAACACCGACACCGACACCGACACCACCGCCCCCAACACCCTCACTCCCATCTTGCGACGCCACCTCGTCCAAAAAGGCATGTAATTGCTCCGACGACGTGTTCCCAATCTTGGTCGAATCTGATGCATTGGGCACAACGACAGTCGACGGGTCCAATTTCTCAGCCAGCTTGTCAAGATCACCATCCTCCTCGTTCGCACGTGGCATGTCCATCAAGAACGAGTCAAAGTCAAAGTCCTGGCCCGCACCAATGTTTGCGGGCGAAAACATGTCCACGTCGCCCGCTGGGAGTGGCGCAGGTGTACCTCCTCCCCCATCGCCGACGCCTGCGGCAGTTTCCGCGGAAGGGATAACCGAATCCAGCGTCGTGGGATCGATACCCAGACTCTGGATGAGCGATTGGATGTTGTTTTGCAATTCATCCACGTCGTTGTTGATCTCTGCGGTATTCCTGTAGGTCTTTTGAAGTCGGTCATCTTGCTGCTGGAGCGCGAACGGATCTGGATCCGAAGGGGCCCCGAGAAGCGAGAGCGTAAACGGTGATAATGCATTAGCTGGTGTGTAGTCAAATGGCGTGGGCAATCGTGCTGGTGTGGTGACATTGGGATGAATATTTCCTGAGCCCGGATTAATGCTGGGAGTGGGCTGTTGAAAGTTATTGTTATATGGTGATGGTGCGATGAGGTGTTGTTGGAGATGTGGTTGACCCGCTGGAGGCAATACCTCGGGGGAGATAGACTGAGCCGCAAGTGCCGCGAGCAGTTTTTGCATCTGTGACGGTGAGTTGAGAACAGATGTTAATGCTGCCTGTACAATATGGTCGTTGTTCGTTTGTGAGGGTGGTGGGGTGGTGGCTGTAGAGGTTGTGTTCATTGTATTTGACGGCGGCACGGTCGGCGCAGGTCTGGTCTCTTGTGGGGCGGGACGAGGGTCCACAGAAGCAGGTGTGGGGGCATCTATGACGCTCGGTTCAACGGAAGCAAACCTAGGAGTCGTAAACGGTTCCGAAGGCTGTACAGAAGGCGTATCCAACGACGCAAAGAAATCTAGAAGTTCAGGATCAAAACAACCAAGAATTGTGATCGACCGAGAAACACGCACTCGTCGAATTCGTCGACCGTGCACTCTCCATGCTTGACCTGGAATCCTCTTCCGCAACCTCATTCGCGTCCGCCTTTTGTCCACTCCGGGCATCCGCAATCATCAGTCTCTGAGGCTTCCTGGCCACTACCGCATGCGACGCGTCCTCGTCCTTTCTCATCTGGTTCTCACCATGCCCAAACACCCCCGCCAAAAATTTCAGAATCCGATTGATGGTATCCTGATGCTTTTTATGCCTCTCTCTCGCCGTCATCGCCTCCTGCCAGAGATGCTGATTTGAACTCTTCAACTCATTCAAGTCGGCAGAAATGGCTGCCTGATGCCGCTTAATCCCCTGTATCCCATTCACAATCGAGTTGATGTCCAACAGCTGATTCGCAGACAACGCTCCCACCGCCACATTGCCCGCCGCGTCTCTCCCTGCAGCAGGGGCAGCATGCGCATCGTCGCCCGTTGCTGGCGCCTGCCTTTTCCGCTGAATGAGACACAACAAGTCCGGCTGACCACGCAAAAAGTGTGCGTGTTCAAAGTTCCAGAATTCGGTGTCTGGGTCGGCACGGAGGACGCCTTGTTGGAGATGAGGGATCTTGTGAAAGCCGTACATGTTGAGTTGGCGGACAAAGGAGCTAAAGTTCTTGTGCTTGAACCAACGTCCGAGGACTTCGCTTGCGAATCGCTCTTGGTCGAGGACTGCATGCATTGAGAGGCAGAGGAGGAGAAGACAAAAAAGTCAGACGCGAGTTGGGCGCGTCGTGTAGAGGAGACGCTCACCAAAGAACGAGTCGCCCGTATCAGACCATCTTATCAGATCTTGGTCAGCAGGATCATTGACCATCCTATCGAACACGAAGCGAATGAGAGGATGAGCAAATCATGGCTCCTTGGGTGAAGATTAGATGAGGAGACGCACTCATATAGTTTCTGGAGAAAAGCCGGGACAAGTTGTCTAGCTGGTCTGTTCAGATGGGAAGAACTCCCTCTTGGTGCTACGGTGAGTGACATTTGCTGGTCGGTCGTCGCTGCCATCGTCGTGGGCGCCTTCGAGGTCAGTGTTGTCGTCCGCGAAACAGCTTTTATGTGGAAGACACAGCAAGTAATACTTTGAGCCAAATACGTAAAAACAACAGATTCGTATACTAGGACCCTAACCCCATTTTTAGCCTGCATCATTGCGTCACCCAACGCCAATTATTAGGCGTACATCGCGAAAGCTTTCAAAAATTCGAGAAAGGAGTCAGCTATCGAAGGTACATCGGACGGCGTGACAGACGACGACGACCACCACCACCCACATACTCATTCCTCGTATCCCACCATCTCCATCTTCTTCTTGATCTCCTCGCGGAGCATCACGATCCGGCTGTCTAGCCTCGACGACAGATCCATCTCACGCGTGCAAATACTAGTCGCCTGCGCTAGCATCTCCCTCGCCGCCCTGAACCTGTGCCCCCACTCCGACACCCCATTCTCCTTCTCACTAACCACTTTCTCTAACTTGGCTTCGCGTTCTGCAGCCTTTCGCTCGCCCTCCTTCATCTCCAGTACTGCGAGTTCGAAATAGGCAACGGCGCTAACCCAAGTACTAATTTCGACGTTCGCGCCGTGCTTCAAGGCGTCATTGAGTAGTGTTCGCGCAGTAACATAGTTCCCTATCGTACGATGAACGATGCCGAGGATGAGAGACCGGATGGCAAGTTCGTCAGGTGTGTCGAGGTCGAGTTTGGTATTTGCCGGTAGAGCGGGTTGGCTGGGCATGTATTTACTCTCGATTTCAATAGGGGGCGTGAATGCACTGAGCAGCTCAATGTGCGCCAGTGCAGTAGCTTCGTCGATGTGAGCATGCGTGTTCCAGACTAATGGATATCCAAGTCAGTTAAATCACAATGAAATATCAACTCCTTCGACTGACAAAGGGCGAATTCTAGAAATTTATGGTTAGAAAACGTCACGGAGATGAGTACGAAGAAGGCACGGACCCTCCGCAGGACTAATCCTGATTGCCTCCACGTAATAGTCAGGATCACCGCCGCGCCGGATTTGTTTTCGCTTGTAGAATTCCACTTCAAGCCAACCCATTGAACCTTGAGTTCGAGTCTGAGAAAATCTAGACGTACGTTTCTTCTTAATGAAAACCTCCGTGGGTATAATCCTCTTTCGACTGTGGATGCTCTGAGGAATCTTGTCTAGCAGGCTTTGTGCCTCATCCAGCCTGCCAGATGATACATAACACCCTGGGAGGAATCAATCCGAAACGCTCGCTGATACCCCATTCAATAGGACTGACCTGCAGCGATGAAGAGGTATGTAGCATGACTCCTACCAGAGTTGATACAGTTAGTGCGCTCGAACCGACAACGAACGAACGTGATACAACCCACCAGTTACTCATTTCTACCAACCCCAAAAAGATCTCTGCACATTCTTCATATCGTCTGAAGCCAAGTAACGTCCAGGCAAGCTCGAAGGCAAGCTGCATACCCAAACCAATATTGAGCTATCTCTTTCGAAATGAGAACTAAGAAACGGCACACCAGCGTATCCGCTTGGGGAAACATTTCTAGCCTACCGGGCGCTAGACCTTCCCTCAAGGTTTCGATTGCACCTTCGGCATCTCTTGTCATACGCTGGATCTTTGCCTAGCAGACAGTCAATGGTTGATCGTGACCGTCCGGACAAGATGCCTGCCTTATTCAGTATCCATAAAGTGCCTTTTGGGTACTGCGCCGATACTCTAGAATGCCGTTGAAAAGAAGTGACCTATGTGATCACAAGAGAAATCACACACTTGTTTACGATCCCTTTGTACTGCCTCACAATGTGCTCTTCATCTGCCTGGTATCCCGTCATAAGTAATGTAACGCCGTAGTACGTCATTAGGACCAGCCTTGAATCCACAACGGAAATAAACATGTCAGATATGAACTCCAACAAGGTACCCAACCATAAAAGAATGAGCACCGAAAAACACGCACCCCGCAAATACAGCATGTACGTCCGATCGAGCGGCAGACACGGCCAATGCTTGGAGGGCGAATTGGCGATCATGGTTGTACCCCAAAAAGCCCACCACCGACCTAAGATAAAAGGATGACGTCAAGAACCTTCCTTCTAGACGGTATCCCTTACCTGACTTTCGAAGGAAGAAGGGAAAGTACGAGGTTGAACAGCCCATAGCCTCGATCCAGCGACCACATTGAGTAAAATACAAGGAACAAGGCACATCAGGGGTCAGTAACTCACCAAATGCAGCGCCTGATAAGATCAGCTCCTCGATTGCGCCACTTGATGGGTTACTTTTGGTTCCCAGCGTGGGAGGCGCGGTTGAAGACACGAATCCCCACCGTGCCAGGAACCCAGGTCGTGTCTGTGGAGTAAGCTGTGCTGCAGAAGATCTAACGCTGTGAATCGACCCTTTGCGAGACGGTGTAGGGGTATGTCCTGGGGTAGTATACTCGTCTAGTCCGTTGGGGTATAAGGTCTTGAACAATCTGGAAAACGACGTCTCAATAAAGGCGAGCAGGCAAGAGCTCGTTGAAAAGGATATACTTGGTAAATTTTGCATGTGCGCTAGCGTAGATATGTCAACCCACGATGATATGCGAGAGGTTATACGAAAGGCTTGCCTATTAAGCTCGTATCTGTAGGCGTTCAGCAACGCAGCAAATGCAGATATTGAGAGATGACTCACAAACACTGTAGGTATCCCTTGTACGTCTCGCTGCAGGCGACCGGACATATGATATCAGTGAGGAATGGACAGCTTACAAACGTGTCCGCGCACCTTAGTGCATGCGTCAACCCAAGCAAAAGGATCGCATCGGTGTGGAGAACCTCCCATTCGATACCAGGGGTAAACCTATGCGAAGGTTTGCGCGATTTCGCCAATTTCATGTATTTTCTTGCCCCTGCCTGTGATGATTCGAGACATTGTGTAGCGTCTTCCATAAGCTCAGGCTAACAGCGGAGGGTTGATATAAAACGTGATACATAGTGGCGGGATAATGCGTACCTCCATACCAAGCGCCGCCTTCAGAAACGCGCAGACGCCGAGGCCCATGAGGTGGAAAGGAGAGTCGGAGTAGCTGTCGGCGCTAAACAAGTCGACTGCGCCGACCAGGTCATTGGCGAAGAGGAGGTCAAAGCCTTTACTGGCCACACGAAGGCTCTCCGCGGGGTCCATGCCGGCTGCCATATGAGTTCTTCGTGGTTGTGGTCGAAGGTTTATGTGGGTCTCCCCGGATCTGGACTGACACCTCTCCGATTCCCGACCTGAGCTGTGACATCCAGCCTGTACCGCATGCTCTGCCAATACGACGTTAGCACGACTTCGCACGTCGCGGAGGAGAAAGGCTGTTCTAGCGGTCTCATGCGGACTTTTTATCGCATTTTTAGTATCATCGTCGGACAGACTCGGACTTGGACGTTGGACATTGGTATCTCCTCAATCGTTGCCATCGTCGAGACATTGCAGTTCTCAGCTGTCCGTGGATGCGTTTGTGATTATGCACACCTTTCAGAACTGTTCTCGCGCTGATCGGAGGATATCGCAGCAAGTACTGTTCCGTGGGCTGGCAGTGTCGGCTACTATTGTCCCAAGTATCCCATCTCTGTGAGAAAGAAAGTCCTTTAGGCGCAAGCTGAGCGCTGAGCGCTCTCCACACGAATATTTTGACGTGCTTCGAGGACAGCCCCGCCCACTAGTACATACTGGCGTAATAGCATGCATTTTATACACTGGTAGAGTCAAGTTGTCCAAGAGCCATACCAGAGGGGGAGAGACTACGTGGTAATTCAAAGTCCGACTCGGGATGGGGGTCTCGGCCCTTCTCCGAACTCGCTAACATCGCAGAAAGATCGCCATACGCTGGGATATTAAATAACTGTGTTAATGACGGTGCGACAGGTCACGACGACGTCTCTCAAGCAGCTCAAGAACACTGTCATTGGAAACCCATCAGCGAAAATCGCCCTTGCGCGCGACACCGCCTTTATTCACTCGTACGTCCCCATCCTTGTATCTAGAATCGACATTCACTCCCCAACTCAAGCCTCGTAGACTCCCTTAACCATCCACCGACGTCCGGAGAGCCTCAGGGCTCACAAGATGACATCCGTCTCGAGGCAGCACATGTCATATCTTCAATCTCCTATGGTAAGTACAACCAACCCCCACGCATTGCTTTCTCATCCTCTACTTTCCTTCCAACAGGCTCTGAGGCTGCACTTGCAAGCTTGCTTCGTGCAAACGCACTCCAAGCAATCGTCCGTTCCTTGTCCAGCCCGCAGACTCTCGTAATCATCCCCCTCAAGTCCGCGCTAGCACGTGCCTTACGTGTGCTTGCCAGCGCCATCATCGAAGTAACTGGTCCCACTCTTGGTCCGATTCGAACATATTCTTCTCAATTCCGATCCGAGGCAAAGATTGCCCTCGACTATCTCTTCGAGGTTCGTCGCAGTCTCTGGCGCACATGACGCATATAGGCAAATACAATACTTTCATCTCTAGTTCGATTGTTTGGATGTCTTCCTCCCTCTTCTGACCGATTCTTCAACGCGGACTTCAGTTGCCATTGCGCAACTCATTGGAGCCGCAGTTCGTACAGAGGCTCACAGAAACGCTGTCATCGAATGGCTTCCACGTTCGGAACGCCAGCGAGAAGTTAAAAGCAGGCGTGGTTGGGAGAGACCCGCCGTGGTACACGTCACTACCAGACACGGTTCATGGGTCATCCGAACTTTGATTGCGATAATTCTGAAGAAGGACCTAAAGGTATGTGTTTTGCTTGCAGTCTATGCTCGGATGTTTATCAGGTGACGAGCTTAGGCACAAGATGCCGCATTATGTTCTCTTGCTGCCCTCGCTCTGGACAATCCACCCGTCGCTACTGCACTGGCAAAGTTGCCTGCTGACGGTAGTGAGCACTCTCAAAACATGCATGCGCTTAATAATCATTCTGTATGCAGGTCCCCGTCCTCTCGCTCTGGTTTTATCCTTGACCAAGAGTCGTGTCACAGATGTCCAACTTGCGGCATCACTGTGGTGAGTTTTTCAAGATCATTTTCTTTATTTTCTGCTTAGTATGGTGGAAATAAGTGCTACAAACATTATTCGTGCCCAAGCGAGCAACCACGCGGGTACGGTGGACCATGCAGCTGCACTCACAGTCATTCAAGTTCTCAACCGCATCCTGATTTTGCCCTCCGAGTCTCCCCAAAACCAGATTAAAGCCTGTCACACCCTCTGTTTGTACCGTTTCTCCATACACATGAATTACTCTTAAAATTTAGGACTCTTTTGGCAGTCTTGCTGGTCAGGGACGAAAAGGATATCTGTCTAGAGGTATACGATCGCGGGGTCCTAGCGAACGTGGCGACCCTTGTCAAATCCATCACTCCCATTGACAACCCCTCAGACTGGGACATTGATGAGTCTGAGAGTAGAGTCGTCCTCCGAGAGGTATGCACGTTCCCTTTACCTTCGTTTCCATTTTCATTGTTCACCTCCGTCTTCTTGATTCCTCGCACAGGCAGCCCTCATGACAATAGCCTCCATTGCACTCTTTGACAAAGTCATCAAACGGGACCTGGCTGATAACATTCAATTGATACCTCTTCTCAGAGCCTGTCTAGCGCATAAAAGCGTAGGGGTGCGTGTAGCGGCTTGTCAGTGCATCCGAGCACTCAGCCGTGACGCTGCGATAATACGAACGAACCTCACCGACAGTGGAGCTGGACTGGCTTTGTACCAGGTATTCAAAAAGGAAGACGAAGATTTAAGAGTCACGTCTGCCGCATTAGCCGTCGTGTGCAATCTCGTAAACGATTTTTCGCCTCTGAGACCGGTGAGTAGTGTGTTGCGAACCCGTGGGCGCCGGCTTAGGAGAATGGTCGATAAGGTCATGCTCGCAGACGGCTTACTTCCGCGGTTGATGCAGCTTTCTAGAGTCGAAGCTCAAGGGATTCGGGTGAGTGTCCTATGGGCACTAAAGAACTTGTTGTGCCAGAGCAGCCTTTCCACAAAAGCAATAATCATGACGTACCTCGGATGGACTCACCTTGCAGAGTATGTCGCTTTGATGCCTCACGGGAAATTTTCCTCCTAACACATCCCCACACCAGACTTGTAAACGATGTAGATTCCCAGCTCCAAGAACAAGCATTTTGCATTCTTCGGAACCTCGCCGAGGATGAAGAAGGCATCACCCTCATTTTCAGCTCGATGGGGGAAAACCTCGTTGCGAGCTGCATCTCCGCAGGCCTCGATTCTTCCAGCGAACCAGTAACGCGCGAGGTACGTCCCTCCCAAATGCCCGACTGCACACCACGCACACGCCCGTCCCTCACATATCCCCATCTCCACTTTCAGACCGCTTACTTTCTTGGCAACATCTCCAACGGCACGCGAGCACAGCAAGACCTCTTCTTTACACACCCGCCTATCCTCGACCTCGTGCACTTGTGCATGGCAGACGGGAAATCGGGTGTGCGCTCCCCGCTCGTGTCGTGTGTGCACAATCTGCTGAGGAGTAACCCGAGACGACGGCAAGAGCTCACCGACGCGGGATTCGTATCGACGTTGAGGCATTTGTGTGACTGGACAGGAACGAGCGGGGGTGGGGGTGGGAGTATCGGGA
>JBBPRD010000781.1:0-10268 GCA_038092855.1 Boletus piedmontensis | reverse complement strand
TAAATCAGGGATACTAATGATGTCAATGACTCAGATGGGCCCCGGCAGCCGGAAGGGACACCGTCGGGCTTCAGTGTACACACGCCGCCCAATCAATGGCAACCCACAGCAGTTCCACAGCATGGATGTCGATGAGCACAGGGCTGCATAGCGATTCCGAAGCGAGCGGGTGGTCGAGTCAGTGGACATCAAACGTGCGAGCTGGAAAAGGCAAGTAAGCGGTGGACCCAAACGTTTATCGCTGAATGTGGACAGTGGGTTTGTATTGTCTTCCACCCAAATTTTTTAATATCCCCAAGACGCCCAATTCCACATTATTTTTTTTCTGTACTGCAACCACAGCGTCAATCAACTATTTAACTCCACATATATATATCTCCTCGCGCCCTCCCTCCCTTCCTTGCTCCCAAGTACATCTCTCCGCTCTCAATGGATCGCTTCCTCGCTCCACACACCTCAGAAGCCATCGCCCACTCCCATCTAACGTATGTCCCCTTGGCTTCCTCTCTCACATTCTCATCCTCTCCACAGCGAAAACCGGTTCACTTGGGATCAAGACCATCCCTCCTTCAACGAAGCTCTCGTCGCGGGCTGCGCCTCCTACCAGGCATTCAGCCGCTACCTCTCCGGCTCAGACTTATTCATCATCCCTCGTTCCCGCAGCGAACTCGAGAGTGTTTTGTCCGTAACCCTTTGCTTGGCGGCACTCAACTTTCACTGACATTGAATCTCATCAGGCGAAGGTATGCCTACGATGGTATCCACAATGCCATCGCCATCTCTCGTCGACCCCTCCAGCGCGGCGGTTATAGCAGAGTCAGTTGTCCTACTTGGCGTTGTTCCATCCTTTTCTTACAAACCTCCCCCAGACATGCATACTGGCCGAAAAGTCTATACGTGCTGTACTAAACACCAACGACAACGCCGAGGTACTCCTCGCGCTCCACACCGCCAATCGCCAACCCCAGCCATCTGCATCAGGCAGGACTTTGGCCACGAATACCCGCATTAGCACGTGATCCCCGCAACGGCAGTCCTTTCCTTTTCTTTTTACCGTGCACGTTATACTGTTAATGTTTGTAATCTCGCCCCCCCACCCACTTCCGCTTGGCAATCGCATCTGTACTTTCCTAGTCATTGCACCCCTTGTACTACCTTTCATTAATTTATGTCTCAATTCAGTATCCCTTCGTGTGCCGTATCACGAACGTGCAGAACCTTGTCTGATTTGTAACATCCCTTGGACCTGCTGACCTGTTGCTGGCGCCCGTGATTAATGATTCAACAGTTCTTTCACTCTTCCCCACTTCCCCGCAAAAAATACCTGGTTCTCCGGCGGCCGCTCTTCCTCGCCAATCTTCCCACGTACGAAGTCAACCTCGGGAGATATGAAACTTGTTCGAAAATACACCTTGTAACTGAACGTTGAACCACAAAAAGAGGAATGCAAGGATCGGAATATATGCTCTGGCGCCAGACGTTCCCACACCCACGCGTCTACAATCAGTAGTTAATATATCACTCACACAACGAACAACCTTGGACCAAAGGAAATGAATGTATAAAACCCTGCACGGCGTTGGTATCACGTACTCGCTATCATGCGCCGTATTGTCACTTGCCTCTGAATTGAACGTGATAATCCCTGTGGAAAACGTTGAGACTGCAACGATGTTCTGTACGGCAATGTGTCCCGTGAGATACCTTGTGCCTCGGAAGTGTTCATAAATCCACACGTTTCGTTTGACATCGGCGCCGTCAGAGCCATATGTGAGTGTATATGTGGTACCACTCCAAGTCAAGGCACCATGGGCAGACAAAACATGGACGAAACATGCGAAAACACCGCACGCAGTCGGTACCACACGGTGAGAGATATTTTGATGGATCCGAACTAGATGAATTGGTGCTGGCGAACGCCAGGCCGGAATACCGTAACCGATGGCAGGCAAGGCCCACGGCAACACCCATCCAGTCAGCCTTTGCGAAGATACAGCAAGCATTTCCTTCCAAGGCAAGGCCGTATAATGTGCGCGATGCGATATACAATCTGAGCTAGTACCGCCCAAGGTAAAGATAAGGATAATTGCGTTAACGGTGTCATCGAGTGAGCTGATGTTGACCAGCCGTGAAACCTATAAAGTATGCGATTCATCAGCATCCAGGGACTGCGGCGGCCTCATGGGAACCGATCTTCTCACCAATGACAATCGGAGACGCCGCTACGCCAGGCTGGTAACTAGTGACAACCAAGAGTGCCGTGAAATATGGCCAGGCTCTCGAGTTTGGGATCTCTGTTCCCACATGCCTTACTTGTGAAGAGTACAATCAAGCTGATTGCGAACGCGGTCCCAATGGAGAAAAAGAGTATTCGGATGAACGTTTGCTTTACGGCTTGAAGAATATGCTTCTTTGGGTTCTTCGTCTCTCCCACCGTGACGCCGATGAGCTCCGTCCCGATGTATGCAAATAGCGCGGTGGTCAGGGCACTCCAGAAGCCCAAGAAGATTACTAGATGATCGTCGTGAACATGTAACAGGAGATAATTACCCTAGCGTTGTTTGGGGGCTGCCAATATCGAAATCCAATGCGATCATGCCATGGGTTTCCATCAAAATACCCAGAAGTATGAACCCAGCCAATGAGAGGATTTTAAGTTCAGAATGCTGTTCCCCGAAGATGCGTACATCGAGCAGGTTGGCAAGTAGAGCTTTACACACAAGCCACCCCTTCAAATGAATTTCTTATCTCGGTGAAGGACAGACTCACTGCGGTTAATGTAGCGCAAAGGATGAATCGATGACTAGTGATTGATTTGTTGGAGCGTGTGAAAAAGACAAACCTGTCCAATACCTGAGGTAGTCCCAGCCAACCGCAAACCGAAACGAAGGATCCACAAAGCGTGTAGCAGGTAGACTGACATGGCCAAGGAATAGATCAGGCCCCCGAATACGTATCCATGACGCAGCCCAAAAGATCTACCTTGGGCGAGTGCTGTCCAAGAACTCAAGATAAGCCTCGTTTCAATGACACTCCCAGCTTCACCACGCAAGATACGGTCGCCGAGTGTCTGTGTGTGTATTGGTTGTCATGATCCTCTTCGCTGGCGGGGCGGCTCGTTGGGATGGATGTTGAACATGTTTTCCTGGTAATAAGTAGAACGCGGTAAAGATTATACTTCGCGATAGCAAAATTGCTATCACGCATAAACAGAAGTAGCGTCTTCTCGTGTGCTTGGTGTGAACTGACAAGAAATGCTGATGCAGAAGCAAATGTGGGTAAGAAACTTTGCAGGCGCACCAAAAGGATGTGACCAGGCCCGGACGAGCCGAAAACGAGACTTGACCCTCAATGGTAAACAGAGGTTGTATAGTTCAAGGGGTGCTACCACTTTAATAGACATGCTATAGTTTATGTTTGATTTCCTTTCGTGAAATCATCCCGAAACGTCTATCGGGTATTCCAGTGGCCATTTTTTCCGCTTGTGCATAACTTTCCCGAAGGTTGACAGCATCAGGGTTATTCTTCTCCCACAACCCGGCTTTGAGAAGCGCTTTGATAGTAAGTACGGATGTATGGTCCAAACAATCAAGCTCGCCAAGTAGGTGTTCTCGAACTGCCGCATGAAATAACTCGGTGGGTTGAGAGGGGAATATTTTACTGTTGAAAAATATAATATCGTGAACCGCCAGGGTGAACAAAGTATGAACACACTTGACAAAGCCACATTCGAGTAACTCTTGGGCGTTCTTCTTATGGTTGAACATGAGCACCTCATTTGCCTTGGCAAGACCCACTGTGAATGGTTGGTGGAAACCTCAAGAGATGAATCCATAGTATACTTACTTCGGTTGATGAAGTTGACGCTCGCTCCCCCCTCAATCACGATGCCTTGTAACAACGTTGGTCGCAAACGCAGGCACGCAGACTAGGACGCACCCAAGAAGGGAAACCCAACATACAACCACGCTTCGGGGAGGGCGTAGATGAAGTCGAAATTTCCCAGGAATGCTTGAAGCACACATCGTATCATTGATCAACAGACATCGGGAAGTTGACTTACCAGCCGCGATACCTACATGACTCCATACTAAGGAACGCATTCACATGTGATTCAGTCATGGGGCTGCTTACCCATCACAGGGCCGTTCAGAGCAGCAACCAAAACCTTGCTGTGAGTATAAAGCTAGAACGATATGAGAGTGGAAACCCTTGATCGTACCAAGTGCGACGTACTGCCTTTGTGCAATCTGTGTTTGCTGAAATTACTCGGGAACGGAGTTGGTCCCTGACTGTTGGCTCGACAACCTTCGAGTCCTTTACATTAGTTCCTCTGCAAAACCAGGACATGTTCGCGATCATGGACATTACTGTAATATAGGCGCCAGCCACTCACGCGCAAAACCAGTTTCCGCTAGCTAAAGCAAACAACCTCAGCTGAACAGACTACTGAAAGACCGTAGATGGCAACCCACCTTGCCACACTGTGGCTACAACATCGTCGCGTTTGTCGATTTCTCTCAACGAGTTTGCAAAATCATCGTAGTCTGTGATTTTACTCTCTAACGCCATTTCACTTATGAGTAAGAGCATGATGCAAACCTTCAGCCGACAACGCATTCAGTCGTCGTGGCTCATTGAGGGTGATGGTTGCAATTCCTTGAGAGACATTGATGTGAATTTTGCTCAGCTTCATCGGAATGAAATGGATTTCGGAGACGTAAGATCGGGCTGGAATAATGTATTGAAAAGGCTCCCCGGATCCGGGTGACTTGCCGGTATAGCCGGTCACAAATCTCACTTCGAAACCCTTTAAGAGAGATGATCTACAGCAAGAACACTAATACTACATTCATGGGATTGTATGCATGCACAAAGTACCAACATCCCTCCCCCTCTATATACAACCCTTATCATGTCCACATATCAAGGGTCTTCTTCGCCGCGGTTGCTAGCATGTTCTCTTTGCCTGCGAAGTTAGGCTTTGATAGGTCCTCCAGGATAGACCTTGTATTGTCCTTGACCATTTCCAAGTCCTCTCCAGCTGCTCGTTTTCCCAATTGTCCAAGTAACGCGCAGATATTGATGCGAAGCTCGACGGGATATGAGGGCAACTCTCGTTGTCTGGGACTGGAAACGTCGTCGCTACTACCGTTACGAAGAAGATTCAAAAGAAGGTCGAGAGCACGTCTCTGAGGTGGAGCACGACTGCGCGCAGGAGGAGAAGTGATGATAGGAGATCCTGTCTCGCTGCTGGTTGACGCTACTGTCGACATCGCTGCAGAACCTGGGGCTGGAGGTATTAGCTCATTTGGGAGGGGTGTTATAAGAGTGCGCAAGACCAGCTGGCCTAACACAAGTGAGTACAATAATGATGTATATCGGCCCAATGAACTTACTACCATCCCGGTGGGTACTCAGAAGACTGAGCGCAACGATAGCCTCATTGATGAGAATTGGATATTTTGCACTTCTACCGACAAGCGCGGCAAGGGCGTCAACACATGGCATCGTAACCAGCGCTTGCATTGCGCGTTCCCTTTTTTGTTGTCTCGTCTGATTCTCTTCCGCGTTCCGTTGTTCGATCGTGGGATCACTCGACCACAGTGATTTGATGAGATTGACGATGACGCGTGTGCCTTCGCTCTTGATGGCGACCGTGTCGGATCGTTTAATCAAGGCAAGAAGCTGCGAGAGTGCTGACACCGGGGCGGTTGCGTTATCTGAGGGCAATATAGCGGCGAATGAATTGTCAACTTGTGGTGAATGTGTCGTTAAAAAGAGGAAGAGTAGGGTAAGTAAACCAGACCTACTGCTATTGTTGCAGAGATGCTTTACGACACCGATGGCATTAACTTGCACGATGTCCGCCATGACATCACCGCGGTCGTCCCAAACGCCGCTTGCCACGATACGCTCAATTATTCCAGTATTGCTCAGGGCCGTGCGGTTGAAGACAGATTTAACAGATGTTTGGGAAAGATGTTTGAGCAGGCCAATCACCCCATGCTTCAACTTGAGGTCCGTTTCTGGGGAGAGCAGAGAGTCCGAGGAGAGTAACTGAGCGATGTTATGTGGCGGGGATAGTAACAAGGTCGCGTGGGTTTCTGCAAGCGTCAAATGATCAGCAACGCATCTAGGTGGAGGCATCTCGTTGTGATATGTTCACCTCTTCTCGTCAGATTTCCGAGGGCAAGAGTCGCGCATATCACCAAGTCATCCCTGAGGTTTCCATGGCTGCCCGTAGTAACAAAAGCCCGAATCCAATTGACCATACAAGAAACGAATCTGCCACCGGGGTATATTTCTTCCGAGTCATCACAGAGTACATCCGTGTTTTTTTCTTCTCCGGATACTTCAACCACCGCTTTGATCACAGCAGCCTTACAGTCATCGAAAGCCTTTTCTTGGCTCCGAACCTCGCCATCGTCCAGACTGGTTTCGTGTTGTACATACCAAAGTGGTGCATAATTCCCTTGTTCGATGAAGTCAAGCATCGCAGACAGGCACGGAACATTTTGATGCTCTGCAGGGAATACAAACCCGCGAGCTAAGGATAATCGGATGTCCTCGACGTCTAGTGCGAGAGACTCGAGGTTCGAACATGCCTCTGAGAGCAGATTAAAATCAGCGTGCAATAGAGATGTCCTGAGTTGAGAAGGTTGCGCGAAATCTGGAGGGGGTGGGGCAGTTAATAACGGCGGCGTGAAAGCGATCAGTGGCTGAATGAGGAAAGGGAGGACATCGGTGTCAAAAAGTGGATGTGCTGTGGTACGATCAGACGTGAAGGTCGATAAGGCTCATTGAACGAACTGACCATCATCCCTGAGTTCGGTGATGAGCCTCCAAGTCCAATTGGAGAGCCCGATACGAAGAGTCCAAGACTCTGCTACATGCTCAGGAATGCCATCAAGTCCAGAAGACTCCGCCGAAAATAGACCTGTTTGACTTCTCATCCAGGAACCAACGGGGTATATCGCGGACGATAAGCGCACGAGTGTCATAGCAACTTCGAGAGATGTGAGTCGGAACTTGACTGGTTCTACAGATGGACTCAATATCAGTGTGCATCGCGTCGGCGGAACGTGTAGACACACCGTAGCCGAGAGATGAATTTAGTAGAAAACCGACGGCAGTCTTGATGACCTGCAAGTGGGAAATGGATAGTGGCAAAGGGTTGACTTGTGGTTGAGTCGATAGCTGATCTGCATAACCTTCAAGTAGCGATACAATTGCCTGCGGGAAACCAGCCTCCAGGAGTTGTCCTCTATTTTGGTCTGAGTGGAATAAACTGAATATGGCACATGCGTTCTCGAAGAATCAGTTTTGCCCACCATGTTCAACGCATAAGTTGGCGCTGACACGAAGGATTTCGAGTATAGTGGTGGCGCGAGTATCAATTGGAACTGCTGATCCATCGAGTGCTTTGGACAGAAGAGAGGTGAGATCTTGTGGCAAGGAACTTCCTCCTAGAGCCGTGTGATTGTCTTCTGTTGGGATGGGGTTCGATCTCATCATTTCAATATGGCAAGATATGCTACAAACCTGTGCCATTTCTGATGCGTAGCAAGTTTGCGAGATGTCTGCAAATGAGCTGGACGTTGGACCACGATTCCTCGCTGGGGTTGGATGACAGCTCGGTCAAAAGCGAGCCCAATCTGGATGCACTTCCAGCGCAGGTCGAGGTTGTCGGCACGGTGTCCATATATTGAAAAGATGTATGTGAATCTGACTATTGGCTTGCTTCTGGTCGATGAATTAGCGGCGAAAGTGACAGTGATGTGGATGTGTGATGTGCAGGCAAGGTTGGTTCAGACAAGCAATCGGTGGGCGCTAATTCGGCTTACCATGATCGGCAGTGGCTGTACGTCTACTACTACTAGATTGTCCCACGGCTTCGTGTGTACCCAGTGTTCGTGATTTGACTCTGGCGCACTCAATTTAAGTCGCGATGGCTTTAATCTTTGGACTTAGCTGGTGTGAGTGTTACAGGTAGGGCCATACAAAAAATCTAGCAACTCGTCGCACAGGGATGGCATCCATAAGTACTTAGTGCTCGAGGGAGATTTTACAGTATATACCGGGATCACACATTAACCGTACAATACAAGAATGTCTATGGGGATGGAAAACATGGCCAGAAACCTAAAAATGATTTCTCCAAGGGCCTTTGATCATAAGGATCAGCTACAAAACGTGAGAGGAGGATATGTGTGACATAGAAGTGACTCTGGTCAAAAAAGGAAAGCCTGAATTCAGCCTCCGTCGTGCCGAATCTCCGTGCCGTGCTGTCGGTGCTGTCGAGGCGAGTGCGTTGCATTGTGCCGTGCAGCCGCTTTCAACTTTTGATCGCTGAGTTGATATCGGCACTCCGGTATTCTGTGACATATCGTGACATGCTTCGGAAAAAAGCACGAACACACCAGAACGCCATTTCCGTAATCTACGCAGTATTCAGTCTCCGCTCGATTGTGCCGTTTCGACAACTTGTGTCTCTGTGAGGGTCACGCATGGTCACTCAGGTATTGGCTGGATTCGCAAGTTGACTACCTTACAATTGGTTGCAAACGGGCATCTAATATAGCACTATGAACACTATAGCGAGTGAACAACACGGTAACAAGGGTGCACTTGGGCCAGGGCTAGGCTCGTAGAGAGAAAATGAGAAGGTAGTCTGGCAATCGGATGCCACATGATCATACAAGGCAGAAGAGTCAAGCAGAACAATACACTGGTACGATGCGGACCGTTGTGGGCTGAAGTTACGCGCAGGTTTGTACATCCAGCACATTTCACGCTGCAAACTTGGGTCGGAATACTCCCGATGGTCCGAACCAGTTGCCACCGATCTGACATATTGAATGTATTAGAGTCGGATCTCCCAAAAGTAATCCTGGGGTTTACCATCAAATTCCAGTATGCCCACGGGAATAGGTCCTGGAAACGCGTGAACATCTCAGTCGTGCTTGTCCCAACGGAGATCTACTGGTACGTTACCCTCTTCAAATGATAGTATAGTCTGGATACCGGCTGGTTAACATCACACCGAAAGGGACCGGAAATTATAAGGCTGACCTTGATGGCTCTTTCTGGTCACCAAGGAAACCGGAAAACGACTCATTCGGCTCAAAGCCATACTTGAACTCGGTGAGCATTAATTGGCCGTATCCTGTGAGGAGCTAAACAGAGGTCAGAACGACGACACACGACCCAGTCAAATGATGCAGACCGGACAGCTCGTATAGCCGTTATATCCGGCATTGCTAAGACTCCCGCTCTCCATCACAGAAAACAGATTCTCTGTGAGGACAGGGACCTGTGTTGTGATAGCTGCCGCTGTCTTGCTGGTCGGACAGGAAGAACAATCCCCCACAGAAAAGATGTTGCTGAATTCAGGCTTTACGTGTTGAAGTGTCGTAGGATTGACTTCTACCCATCCTGCGGCGTCAGCAACCGGGGAATTCTTAATGAAATCTAAAGGTCCCATAGGCGGCGTCACATGTAGGAGTGAATATTCACGGTCAACAGTTGTCCCATCGGTTTTTTTGAAGGTCGCCTTGCGGTTTGGAACATCGATCGCAACGAGATTATGCCCGAATTCGCCACCAATTCCCCTTTCAATGCGCAGGGCGTTCAGCGCTTCCGAGTATTTCTTCACGCTGAACATTGTTGGCAATCCCGTCATAAATGTGATGTTAATGTCGTTTCCCCTGGCAGACTTTCTGTATCGATCCCAAGCCATCCACATTATCTTCTGAGGAGCTGAGAGTTGCGTTAGTAACGAACATATCACCCCCCGGAAATCTTGTCAAGTACCTCCAGGACATTTGATAACACCTGCCGGTTGCGTGAAGATTGCATTTCCATGTTGCAAAGAATCGATGATTTTCCAAGTTTTGTCACATGTATCAAACGAGTAATTGGATGATACGCCAGAGGCAGGGTCGACGAGAGCCTGGGACAAGCCCTTGATACCATCCCAGTTGATCTTCAAACCCGCGGCGATTACCAGCGCTTCGTATCTTATCGAGCGACCTGCTGAAGTTGTCACAGACGACGTTGTGGGAGAGAACGTAGCCACGTTTTCTCTGATATGCGCAATATGAGGCGGGAATAGTGACGCAAGAGGGCGTCTGAAATCATATTTGGAGCGGAGACCTGCGCCGACAAGGGTCCTTGAAACAATGAGAGGCGGATTACTGCAAGGAAGGGAATGGGCTTACCAACCCGGCTAAGCCGAGAGGGAAAAATAAGACGGTGAGCTTAGA
>JBBPRD010000780.1:0-10271 GCA_038092855.1 Boletus piedmontensis | reverse complement strand
CCAGACTGGCATGATTATCGTACATACACAGCTTTTCGACCAGCCTGTAAATCCCAAGTCTTCGGTTAGACGGTGCTATCCCTTGACGCCTGACTCGGGCAGAAATAACGGCTTTGTCTTAGCCGATGTAGAAGGCTGTTGTTAACACTGGACCTACCGAACGGATTGATAAGCTTTCTAAGCGCACATACCATGTGGTCGCAATTGCTTCAAGTGTCGTGCGATGCATAAGTAATCACGGTAGGTTCTGAAACAAGTCGGTCATGAAACGTCCCCTCGGTCCGAGCAGATGGATGGACGGCACATCGAACCATGATTCACTGATCCCGAGCCTTATCCTACTTCGGCGCATCGACATGTCGACAACGTACGACAGCTCGAGGCCACCGGGTGTATGAACGGGCCGTTCTCGTATCGAATGGGTGGGAGGAAGATAGCTGTGGATGACAACAATGACGTACAGAGGCTACATGCCACTGGGTATATGAATGGGCGGCACATTGAACCAGTCCTGAGTCGTTACCTACTTTGAGCATACGAAGGGTGAAGGGTGGATGGCTGCGAATGATGCTAGCATGTATGACGGCTTGACACCACTAGATATGTGTGAATGGACGGCATGTAAACTCAGTACGAGTGTCAGATGAAATCACCACTGTGTACATGAACGGGCGGCATATTGAACCAGATGGGCACGAATGATGCCACTATGCATGAAGGCTTGACACCACTAGATATATGCTTGGGTGGCGCGTCGAACCAATCCACGGGGTAATTCTAACACCCTGCGTCGAACTGGTATGGTGGATGGGCGCAAATGATACTAGTATGTATGCTTGGGCAGCGCGCGCATCAAACCGATCCACGGGATCGTCCTAACTTCCTGCGTTGAACTGGCATGGGGGGTAACCGCGAATGATACTAGCAATGTACGAATGCTCGAGGCTACTGCATACATGCCAAATGGATGGCATGTCTTGAACTCAGTAGGAGTGTCAGATGAAATCAAGTTGTCTGACGATGTCATCGGAGCGCCTTGATTAGCGACTAGAATGTGTTATCTTTCATTTCACTTTGACACACGGTTGACATAGACACCGATTCGTACCTGGCCCGAGGGATATTTATATTCGTTCGTTACAATCTATTAGCGTACCTCAGCTCATCTCCCCCAAACCACGCTGAGATGAGTTACCACTTTACTATACTTCGTGCACTTGACTTACAGTACCCGTTAGGTTACTCCCATTTTGGTTCTGCGCTCGTATCTTTCGTCAGGGAGAATGTATACTGGAGAAAGTAATGCGGTGAAATACCGTTGCACAAGGGTTTCAGAATGGTCCGATGCTCTATTCTACGTCATCAGCACAGATGCGCACTGAGGGGAGAATGCTCGCACGGACCTATCCAAAAGGTGGGTGATATCCATGAGTATACGAGTAGACGGCGGGGCGAATCGTGAATAACCAGCCTGGGCCTTACCCTGCTTCCGTGCACACCGACAGGAAGGTAATGCGGTGTGAGGCCGTTGCATGATGTCTTGAAACCCTCCGTATCCGACCAGATGAACAAGCGGCATGTTGAACCATGAATGACTGCCCCGGGCCTTATCCTACTCTGTCCTACGTCACGAGCACTGATGTGCATTGAGGGGGAGGGTTCCTGCATCAACTAATCCAGAGGGTGGGTGGATGGGTAGCGGGTCGGAACGTGAATGACAAAGTCCGGGCCTTATCCTACTGTCGAGCACCAGTGTATTGACGATATATGCAGGGTGTCGAGCTTGTCATCGAGGGTACTGGGGCATGCTACCTGTCGGCGGGTGAGCCAAAGTTCATGTGACTGTTATGCCCACCGGAGATTGACAGATCGTTGACCGCGAATTGAAAGACCTTCCGAAGAAGATAGAAAATTCTAATAAATTCCAAAGTGATGGTATAAGCATTCATTCATGGGTCTACGAAGTCGTTTAATCGTAGAATGCGATTTGAATGAGGAATTAATCATCTACTTAGTGTTTTTTGGACTGTTGGCGCTACCGAGGACCCCGCGAGCTGTTCCCTTGCATTTGGAGTCTCCGTCCATAGTCTGGGACCAACTCATTTAAAGAGGCAAGCTATTGCAAAGTAGTGATCGTGTCGCGTCCAAGTCAACAGAGTCGTTCGTGGTTTGTAATTCGGAGATTCTATATTGATCACGTGCCTGCACAGCCCCATGCGGATTTTAACTCCCCCCAAGTCTCAGCCGAGAGACCTTACACCGTGACAGGCTAGGATCAGGATGGCGGGGCAACCGATAGCAGAAATACACAAAAAAGTATAGTTGATTCACGGATGGACTAAAAAAGGACTGGTAGGGATGAGGGGAAAGTGTGTGGATCGTTTCCTTGTCGTCTCATTGTTTCGTCGTTTCGAAGTCGTTTATACCTAGCCACTCTTGCATGTCGATGCTCGTCATTTGTCGTCACGGCTCATTCACTTGTTCGCTCTACACAATACAAGTACACATTTTATCTCATCATCCCGTCAGTTTCTGTCTTCTACTCACTACGTGCATTGATGCTCACTTGTCAAATGGCCGCCAGTTCGCCACCAGCGCAGTACTCTTTGCGGTTGTTTTGAGTCTCAGTATATGATTGCACTCGCACTTCATGGGCTGAGTTGCCCAGTTGGCTGGACCGAAATTTTCTGGTCCAGGCTAGGCTCCCAAGGCCTAAACCCTTTACCATTAGTGCAGATCATCCATTAATGATTAGGCACTTTTGTTTAAGTGGTAAGAATCATTAGTAGTAAAAGTCCCCAATGTTCGCTTAGGGATCTTTAAATACGCATCATTTGAACCCGTGTGTGACCCAGCAACAAAGATTGCATACGAGATTTTCCGAGAATGCCGTCGAAATTATTCATGACATGGGTATGCACTCGGTTGAGTTGAGAGTCATACCTGTCGCTGGCCGTGAGTGAAAAGAAAACCTGCCCCCGGTGACGTCAAACGACATCGGCTAATGAGCGGCCTACTAGTCTATGGACATACTTATATCCGTTGCCAGACTTGGGCTGTGAAAACATCACACACTTTGATGAATTGGCTGTGCCCGCCGCACCAGAGGCCCCATCAACTTACCCGCGCCTGTCATCTGTCATTACCCCAAATCTTACTCTCTTTCATCCTCCTAGGAGCACCGCGGCCCCCTCTGTAGCACTAGCAGATTCGGAAATCCGTTGGTCAAGTGGAAAGAGTATCCGAGGAGGTTCCGGGAACTTCCTGATTGAAGTTCCGAGATCACCAGGCTTCCCTTCTTCTACACTCAATGTTCTGCGTTTCAGGATGATCCACCATCCCTATGGCGCATCCTCCAGTTATATGTACGCTAGTGAGGTGAGTAACTCTTCTGAGTCTCTCCACAGGGTAGCACATTTCAGGCTGACGATTTTTGGCAAAAACAACTAGGATGAACAACATGGTAGTAATCACTATTCTGTTTACCCAAGAGATCCTTCACCTCAGCATTTTCGAAGTTTTGTGCCTGTGAGTACATAGGTGAATCTGGTCCTGAGTCAACCCGAGCCCTGAGCATAAAGGTTATCAGAGATTATCCACCGATTCTGAATCTGTGTTACAAGTATCACAGAGTGGCGCAACAGAAAACACGAACGGATTGAACGGAATCAAGGGTACAAGAGATGTGTATTCTTCCAACGAAGGCTCGTTATACCCACCGATAAGCCTCAGTGTGAGCAACGTGTGGTTAATATAGCCTAATCCTTGCTGAAGCACGACGAATCTCTTAGAGACGGATCTGGCGGGCACTGAAAGAGCTGGGAAGCGCCGCGAGGCGTCGATTCTCGTTAATCTCGTTCCGCAACTTTGTCTTTTCCAGACCTTGCCACTATAATATGGATGATGATTCAGGCAAGTGACAACTGTTGTACGTTTCACAGGCTACCAACTCACATCCTTTAAGTTTTCTTCCTATGATTTGTTGCTTTTCTCTGTGTCACCGCACGTATTTCATCTGCGTACTCAATCTTTTGTCACATCTACCCGCCCATTAGAAAATACAATACCCTCGATCATACAGTAGGCTCGCTCTCAATTTGATATCATTCGTTTTCTTGAACACGTAGACTGGGCCATTTCAGTGGGATTCCCTGGTAAGTCTCTCAAGGACCAATACAATCCATCCGCTTTGCGGCAATTCCCCCCAGAGGATCCTATCTTTATCGCAGTATCTCGTGCATTTTGAAAGCAGCATCTCTCTAGACACTGAGCACATCAGTTTGTTAGCCCGAGTCAATTTTCCCGGCGTGCGAGCCTCCAATCTTTGTCATCGACGTCACGGTGGTACGGTGTTCATTGAACGTTCATCTCGACCCGTACTTAGTGTAGATGAGGTCGTCCCTCAAGGCCTCGGTCGTCAGTCCTCCCGCGCTGGCGCCAGGAGACTGTTTGGCGGGCGGGAACATGACCGTGCAAATCGGTTTCCCGATTGATCAGAGGCGGAAAGAGTGATCTACATGGGGCTCGGAGAGTGCACTCCCCTATCCGAAGCGCAAGTGAGGCAGTACTTAAAGTACGTGCCATAGCTATCACAAAATATTAACGTTATTTTCCATTTATTTAATTTTTATATAATTATTTTCATTTTAAAAAAGTATCTCGATTGTAACTTTTCCACTAGGGTCTTCGTGATAAAATGATGCCTCTCAGGTCTTTTTTTTATACTGATAAAATCAATTCTTGCAAGTGGCGACGAGGTTTTAGGTGTTTTGTTACTAATCATTTCCGAACTTCGCGGCATGCGGACCTCCTAGGACGAGTCAGCCCGGTTTCGTTCAGCGCAACGCTATGATCAATCATTAGTCAGGTAGACTCTTTGAGAATCTCCTATCCATGCTTTCTATTTAATAGTTTCACTGGTTGACGCCCTTTAAGTCCACCATGTCACCAGACAACCAGGCTCCGGACGGTGAACGAGTCCTTCCCGGCTCTGTCAACGCGATGGTGGACGACTTGGGGAATTCCGAGTATCTTCATGCAGTACTCGGCCTGGCCGACCCTGCCTTCGCTTCCGCGAGTCAGGCAGACCAGAGAGAACCTCAGCAAGGTCGAAGACGCAACCGACCTCGGGCGGTGTCTTCCGTCTCTCACATAAATCTGGATTATTTCGATCCGCGAGGGTTCAGTGCGCTACGACACACATTGAGTAGGATGTCTACAGCTCCAAGCGAGCGAACACAGATTGGGCACTTGGAGGAAGATCTGGGAATACCGGGTCAGAGGCTTCCAACTGGCGAGGTGGCTGACGATGTGTTCGACTTTAAGGCAGTCTTGCAGGATATACTCAAGAGGTGCGGCCCGCAATCTCGTAAGCTTCCATTTTTACTGACTTAAAAGTCGGTTCGTAGGCGTGGTGAGGCTGACATCAAGTCACGCGAGCTCGGAGTGTTGTTCGATCAGCTTCGTGTAGTTGGAAAAGGCACTTCGGCGTCATTGCAATCCACGCTCGGTTCGCGTTTGAATCCGATAAACCTTTTACATCTCGTCCAGGATCTCCGACACCCGCACATGCGCGACATCATTAGCGGTTTTCGAGGTGTCGTTCGTCCCGGCGAGATGCTTCGTAAGTTATTGTGCCATCAAACCGATGTAGAAGCTGACGATATGATCAGTTGTTCTCGGTCGACCGGGATCAGGGTGTTCCACCTTTCTCAAAGTATTGGCAAATCGGCGCGATGAATTCCATGCCGTTGAAGGGGAGGTTTGCTACAACTCTTTCTCACCGGACGACATTCGCCTTCACTATCGTGGAGATGTCCAATACTGCCCAGAAGACGACGTGCATTTCCCAACGTTAACTGTCGAACAAACAGTCGGCTTCGCCGCAAAGACGCGGGTTCCTGAAGCACGTGCTCAAGGAGTGTCGCGCAAGCAATTTTGGATGCAAATCACGGATGTCTTGATGACCTTATTTGGCCTGCGACAAGCGAGAAAAACGCCGGTTGGAGATGCTGCATTGCGAGGAGTCTCCGGTGGGGAAAAGAAAAGAGTGTCTATCAGCGAAACTTTGGCGACGAGGAACCTGTTGGCTTGCTGGGACAAGTACGTCAGAGACTCGTTCTTGAAGTTTGTGGTGTTTATACTTCTCTTCAGTTCGACACGAGGTCTGGACGCGTCCACCGCTGTTGAATATGTGCATGCTTTGCGGATTGCAACGAACCTCGTCAGGGTGGCCACTATTGTCTCGATTTATCAAGCAGGAGAGTCGCTCTATGAGATGTTCGACAAGGTTTGCTTGATCTACGAAGGTCGAATGGTGTATTTTGGTCCGGCAAACGAAGCGAGGCAGTACTTCATCGACATGGGGTATGAGCCAGCTCCCCGGCAAACGACATCTGACTTTTTGGTTGCCGTGACGGATCCCAACGGGCGTCGGATCCTGGATGGTATGCGTGGAGTTCCTTCGACGTCGGAAGAGTTCGAGCGACACTACCAGCAATCGTCGATCATGCAGGAAAATCTGGAAGACATGGCTTCTTTTCGAAAACAATACGTGGGAAAGGAAGATCTGATTTCTGCATATCGTGACAGCGCCAAGGCAGAGCATGCAAGACACATGCGGAAGCAAAGCCCATATACGATTTCCATCCCGATGCAAATCCGAAGCGTGATACGCAGGAGGATTCAGATACAGGCAGGCTCTGTTCCACTTATCGTCATAAATACATGGTGAGAGTCACTTGCGTCTCTGAACATTTTGACCAACGAGACTCCAGCGTATTCATTCTGCAAGCCGTCATTCTCGGGACAACGTTCCTGCAACTGTCAACAAATACCACAGCTTATTATTCACGTGGTGGGATTCTATTCTTGTCAGTTCTTCTCCGTCCTCTCTTCTCTCGTTGTCTAATGACTTTCGCAGTGCCGTATTCCTACCTGCACTCTTTGCGATGTCAGAGATACCCTCCCTCTTCTCTCTGAGGCCGATTATCCAGCGACACTACAAGGCAGCCATGTACCACCCCTTCGTTGAAGCAATTGCGTTAACCCTAGTCGACGTGCCGATCACGTTCATTATCCTATTATTGTACAGCATCGTCCTATACTTCTTGGTCGGACTTCAACGCACTGCGGGACAATTCTTGTGCGTAGATGCATCCCCTTACGCGCATGTACTTATATTCGTCTTCCATGATAGCATATTCTTCCTATTCGAGTTCGTTACCGCACTCTTGGGGAAAGCCCTGTTTCGCAGTCTAGCGGCAGCGTTCAAATCGGAGGCACCAGCTCAAGCATTTAGTGGAATTCTAATATTGGCAGTGTCCTTATACAGTCAGTGATTCACCGCTAGCAGACCGAAGTCGTCATTCTCATGCATTCCAATTAGCCGGGTACATCATACCACAACCATCTATGATCGGTGCTTTGCGGTGGATTACCTACATCAACGCAAGTCCCTTTATTTCCCTCGAATGTACATAAACTCAGAGCGAGTACTAGCCGATCAGATATTCATTTGAATCCCTCGTGGTGAACGAGTTTCATACTATTAACGGTTTTTGCGGGACGCTCGTGCCAACTGGACCATTATATGGCTCGTTCCCCGACAGCAACAAAGCGTGTACAACGGTCGGTTCTCAAACAGGGAACCCATATGTCAGCGGCAATCTTTTCGTGCTTCTCTCGTACGGTTATTCGTACAGTCACTTGTGGAGGGTAGGTTACAGTTCAGTTATATTTTCCAGCTAACCTCGTGTCATATCAGAACTTTGGGATTGTGATCGCCTTTGCTGTCTTTTTCGTGATTTTTCTCCTCGTTTTCACCGAGTTCAACACCAGTCTGGCAGGCGCAACATCTGTCATACTGTTCAAGCAAGGTTCAAACGCCGCTACCATTCAAAGTGTAGCATCTTCTAAGTCAAATTTGGACGAAGAGAAGACAAAGATTCCAAGTTCTACGACTTCGGGATCGGATGCACGAAGGGAGAACAAAGAGGATACCCGCGATGCGTTGGAGCACCAGCCTAAGATGAAGAACACGTTCACCTGGCAACACGTGAATTATGAACTCGTAGGCCGACGACTTCTCAACGACGTCTCTGGTTATGTTGCTCCGGGAAAGCTCACGGCGCTCGTGGGCGAATCTGGCGCCGGGAAGGTACGTGCATTCAATAGGAATTTTTGTTTTGCTGGTATTGATTTTTCTCTTTTCGAAGACGACCCTCCTGAACGTGTTGGCGGAGCGTACTGAAACAGGCGCTGTTTCAGGGACTCGTCTCGTGAATGGTCATCCTCTGCCATCCGATTTCCAAGCCCAGACGTGAGTTGCTTCCCTGTCCCGAGATTTTGTTAAACCGAGCTTTTGTCAGTGGTTACTGTCAACAAACAGATACACACCTTGAGACGATGACAGTTAGGGAGGCTTTACTGTTCTCGGCAAGGTTAAGGCAACCATTTAGTGTTCCAGCAGCTGAGAAAGAAGCCTAGTAGGCTATTTCTTGTCTCGGGGTAGCACCGATTCTAAGGCTTTGCTTGTAGTGTCGATAGGTGCTTGAGAATGTGTGGGCTGGACGCTCACAAAGACGCGATAGTCGGCTCGCTTGGCGTTGAAATGAAGAAGAGAACAACTATCGGGGTAGAACTGGCCGCCAAGGTACGCGCACATCTTCCTCCTTCGCGATGGCCAGCTAGTCTCTGAACACATTTTTTCCAGCCAAAGCTGCTATTGTTCCTGGATGAACCTACCTCTGGACTGGACTCACAGAGCGCATGGGCGATCGTCTCATTTCTACGCGACCTGGCAGATAGCGGGCAAGCTATTCTCTGCACGTTCGTTCATTTCCCTTATTGCTACACACAATCGCTGACAGCATTCTCGCGCAGCATACATCAGGTTGGCAACCATCTTTCCTCGGCGTCCATGTGCGCTGATATGGGCTGGTACAGCCTTCCGCTGAACTTTTCCAGGTCTTTGATCGACTTCTCTTGCTGCGAGCAGGTGGTGAAACTGTCTACTTTGGTGATGTTGGGCCCAACTCCGCGACGCTCATCCAGTATTTCGAAGGGAATGGATCGCGTCACTGTGGTGCCGAGGAAAATCCGTACGTTTGCTCGGTTTTGATAGGCGTAAGCATCTAGGATAACATCTCAACGTTTTGAACAGGGCCGAGTTCATCCTCGACGTCATTGGCGCTGGGGCGGCAGCAACCAGCAAGGTAGATTGGCACCAAATTTGGACCAACTCCCCCGAGTCGACACTCGTCAGTAACGAAATTGATGCCATCGTTGCTGAAGGGCGGCACACATACCCTGTGTCTACCTTCATTCGTTCCGAATTCGCGACACCTTGGGTCTATCAAGTATGGAAGCTACTCGTGCGCAACCTCTCACACTATTGGAGAAGCCCGACCTACTTGATGGCAAAGATGATGCTGAACATCGTCGGTGGTCTATTCATCGGATTCACCTTTTTCCAGCGCAATAACTCTCTCGAGGGCACGCAGAACAAACTCTTCGTGCGTATCCACTCTCACGTCGTTGATCGGGTACTTATACCGAGATGCTACCAGGCGGTGTTCATGGCATTGATTCTGAGCGTACCGCTCGCAAATCAACTGCAGGTCGTATTTCTGAACATTCGTCGAGTGTACGAGATCCGAGAACGTCCCAGCAGAATCTATTCATGGCCAGCACTTGTCACGTCACAGATCCTCGTGGAACTCCCTTGGAACATACTGGGATCGACGCTCTTCTTCTTCTGCTGGTATTGGACGGTCGGTTTCCCGACGGATAGGGGCGGCTATACTTACCTCCTACTTGGGCTTCTCTTTCCAATTTACTACACCACTATCGGGCAAGCCGTCGCATCGATGAGCCCCACGGCAGAAATTGCGGGCATCCTGTTCAGTTTTCTCTTCTCGTTTGTCTTGACCTTCAACGGTGTCGTCCAACCGTATTCACAACTTGGTTGGTGGCAATGGATGTACAGGCTCTCGCCCTACACATACCTCATCGAGGGATTGGTATCGCAGAGTAAGCTATCTTGCTCGATAACACCGTTGACGACCCTGTTCTTCTCTGACGAACGTTCTCTACGTAGTTCTTTCTGGACAGTCGGTCCAATGTGCCGCAACAGAGTTTGCAGTGATCCAACCGCCTTCGGGCTACTCGTGCGCGTCCTACCTCGACCCGTTTGTCTCGAGCTCGGGGGGATACATTCAAAACCCAGACGCCGGGTCGGACTGTCTGTACTGCTCCACCAGCACGGCAGA